>JUDQ01000001.1:5016-81140 GCA_000812075.1 Scedosporium aurantiacum
TATGTAAGTGATGCTCAAGGCCTACAAATCACACAGCTTTGTGCGTAACACAAAAGTCAATAGAACGATCAGTGGCTGCAACTAGCGAGGTCTAGGGCTGCCTAAATGTGCAGGAAATCCCTCGTCCGAAACAGGGAGATAGCTGGACGTTCTTCTTTCGATTCGCCTCTCGTTGTCGTTCGCCCTCCCAAGTCTCTCAATATGCGAAGTACTGGTAGACACCTGACAAGGACGAGTCGTGACGATCCTTTGACTAGACGGCACACTTTTCTTTTTCTTTTTCTTTTCTTTTTCTGTTAATGGGGGCAAAAAGCTCATCACACCAGCGGTGCATCTCGGTAATTTAATGCATCATAGCGTGGAAACGACCGCTGGGCGCTTCGAGCTCATCCAGCCGGGTCCGGGGCAGTGGGGAGGGAGGAATTATTGATCCGGGAACATGAGGTCTTAGAACGGCTGGTATGGCTAGGTAACGAGCGCCGGAATAGCGCCGGGACCAGCTCTCCCAAGGATGAGGTATTGGGTTAGGGGTGTGAGGATAGATCGGTAGTTGTGTCGTCTGGTTGTGAACGCAACGCAAAGGACTCGCCCAGCCGGAGAGTGTTCCTACCCCGACAGGATGCATTCAACTCCCGAGTGAGTGCACTGCAAAGGAGCATAAGAAGAAAAATTCTTTAGTTCGCCCTAGCCGTAGGTTGGTAAGGTTTGCATGGTAATAAAATCTGATCTGATATTGGAAGATCTGCTGGATTACGAGGAGAGTATCAACTATTAGAACTTGCTTTGTTGAAGAGTTGAAGCAACTTCGAAATTGACTACCCCTGCCCGAACTGAAGCTCAAGAAAAGAATGCCCGCACACTGACCCATTTACACAGTTTTGTCCTCGCCTGGAAAACCTGTGTAAGGGAATATAGGTAGTGTAGACTGTTGAATTATCGTTAATACTTCGCACGCAGGTCATGATGCCGATTCGCTTCTCCCAGACAGACAGACCTTCATTGCGAGTTTCTTCCCGCCCCTCCTCTGCTGCAAATGGCATGGAGCCAATCTGAAATCACCGAAACACAGTCACAATGTGACGACCTCACCAACCTGCATCCGCTGCTACAAGATGCCTATTTTCTGCGTTTCTTCACGAGTCAATGCCCGTCCGTTCGCGAGCCGAGAAACTCCCATCAGAATGACCCCAGTGCTTCGAGAGACCATTGGCCAATGGCCTCCAAATTCTCCGCCATTTTTTTTTCCTGGGGAGGAAATGGGACCTGTAACACGAGTGATTCGATTACTTCGTAGGGAGTGTTCAATGCTGGATATTATGGATAATTATAGAGCACTTCCTGAAACATCTCAGCGCTTGAAACAAGGGGAACCTGGCCCCCAAAAAAACCCGTCCGTCCTGACACGTTCATGGAAGAGGCACAAGCGTCTCACTTGCCTATTTTCGGATTTTATGTTCCAAGCAGCTCTCGAACCCCCTCCCCGCTAGGATGGGAAATGAGCGTTTGATTCCTGTCCTGGTTGGTTTGCGGCGGTGGAGACAGGAAGCTCCATCGAACATTCCTACACTAGATGATCTGCACAGCACCAGCTAATTTTAGATGATTCTCAATCCCTCGGCAGTAATTTCCCACTTTGGTTGAAAAATGACGAAAAGAAAAAAAAAAAAAAAAAAAAAAAGTTGACGACCCATAGCCAAGCTTCCGAAGGTCCTTTCTTCATTTACTGCTGCACGAAGGAATCGATGTTGCAGTTCAAGGGAGATGAGAGTATCAATGAACCGTTTCTTGGCTCAAAGCACACCCCTGGCCCCTTTCTGTCAGATATAAGTTGCTCGTATGCCTTTGATCGGTAATATCCGATTCTGTTTACCAAGGAGGAAAGCCGAAAAATTGCCCAGACATGGACATCCGAAGCAGACACAGGATCATTGTTCGAAATGCACACATGATGTAGAGTAATAACCACAGCTCATATTCCCAATGTTACAATGAATCCGTTACTAGACCACCCTAACCTCCTTGGCTACAGCGTTGCACAGAGCCACCTTCACTCCGGCCCCCATAAGCACATGAATCCAGAGCCTCTGCGTGTCGCTGAGGCGATCGTTCGCACTCTTGACTTCGGCGAACATGCACTCCTTCTGAGGTTGCGTCCTCCACAAGATGAGATCGGGCATGCCTCCGCCCCGCTGACGGTACTCCTGCGCCATTACTTTGCAGATGGCCGCCAGAGCTTCCCCCTCGAAGCACCTGACAAGCTCGACGAGGCCATCCACGTCAAAATCCCAGTTAAGTCCCACGACGCACGTCCTCCGCTCGCACTCCCGTTCGTAGACTTCTCGGAGGATACGCTCGGCGCTACCGTTCGAGATCTCGACAAGGCGCCGGTTAATCTCCGAAACTCGTGTAGGGTAGAATGAATCCGTGTGTAAATCGAGGGGACAGGATTGGTAGGCCGTCTGAAAGACGTTTGGAACGTAAAGAAATATGATGTCGAAGAATAGATATGCAAACAAAGTACGAACAATGCCTCCTTCCGAGTGGTATCCTTTCCAGCCGTGGCTCCGATACCAGCTGAGACACATTTCCTCCACGCTGCACTCGCCCCCGTCTTCTAGCTCGTCCACCCATACTGTCTTAGTACTGGGTGCCTTTCCCTTCTTGGGGATGATGTTCTCGTGTTTGATTTGGATCCCCTCAACGGTATGTTGGAGTGGTTCGTCGAGCCGTACATGTCGAAAATCATGCTGGAGTCTGCGAGGAACTCGCAGTCTCTTTTCGAGTTTGACTAGGCGTTTCTGCAGGTCGTAGTGGTAAATCAGGTGGCAGTCATTGTCCTGGAGTGCGACTTCGCATGTTTCCACAGCTTTCCTCCTCCAGTGCTTTTTCCGTTGCTCCTCGTCACTAGATATGAGGGTAGCATCAACTGCATACATGTAGTGCTCTTCCAAAAGTGCCTTGCGCTGATACCAACTTCCGCGCCTAGCCGTGTGAAAGAGCCTTTGCCCGAGCAGCTCGACGAGGAGGTCATACTCTCTCCTGTAGTTCTTGAGCCTTCCGAAACAATACGCTGCCTTATGGGCTATGCGAGTAAGGGCATGCGTGGCAGTGAACCTCCGAAGATATGCACCTTCACCATTTTCATAGACGGTGTCTTCCTTGACTTGCTCCTCAGCCACAAGCTTCCTCCAGAGTGGATAAACCCCCTCAAATAGCTCAATGACTTTGTGAAACCCTTTTTCCCCAGGAAGATTGTCCGATTCCAGAGTATTATCGACTTCGGCTTCGAGCCTAATGGCGGCTTCAAACTTGAGAATGTGCGACCGCGAGGCAAATATGTTGGAAGTGCGTCCGACTAAGTAATTGGCGAAATTTCTGCGCGATATCTTCGATAAAATAATTGTTGTTAGAGACTTTTCAGTCCACTCTGTCGACCTGTAAAAGACTAGATGAACTCTCTCGAATAGCTTGAAAGTCGTGGGTGATATTCTGATGCAAGGGCCGGTGATACCAGAAACCTTGTCGAGAAACAATGCTCTTCTGTCCTCACCCCGCTTCTCAGACACGGGAAAGAGAACTTCGCCCTGATACTCGCCTCCCGCCAGCGATGTAGAGGAGCCGGAACGCCTAATACCCAGAGATAACAACCTACTCTGTTGTTTACTGGTCCGACAGAGTGCCTGTGAAAGCTCTGACTTGGTCTTCCCTTGAAGCTTCCACTCTTTGGCAATCATCTTCATTTCCTCAAAGTTGAGAAGGCTAGCGGCATCCTCAACTGACGTGATATGCGACTCGGAGGAATCAACAAACACGAATGAATCTTCGATACAAATATCTTCCAGCTCCAGACCACATTGCATTTCATTGGTAGAACTCGAAACGGATTCGGGAAGAGATCGGAGTTGTTGTAGGGCCGAAACGGCGCTGTCCATGTTTGAGATATCGTCGTAATAACCCAAGCGGCTGATCCGATGCCACGACGCCGTCTTTCTCAAGAACAATCGAACATAACTGTAGACCATAATCAGATTCCGAAGGATTCAGGCTTAGAGAGAGATGCGCACAGGTACTGAGATTGATAATCAAGACCCTTCCACTCATCAAAAATGCGTCGTTCCCGCTCATCAAAAAGATGCGACTCATCTTCCAGGACAGTGTCCAAGGCCAGGTTGAAGGCGTCGACGTAAATCGAGCTCTGACCTTTTATCCATCTTCCTGGCTTAGACGTATCGGCATTCTGCTTCGGCTGGTATTCCTCGTCGCTTTCTATCACTTCAGTTTCCGAACTGATATCCACAAGAGCGCCTTCCAGCCCCGAGACTGGCCCGCCATTGTTAGCCCCCAGAAATTCTAAGTCGGTTACCAAAGGAGAATCCACTGAATCAACCCCCTCCGGCTCCTTTGCGTTTTGAATCTCAATGTCAGATTGTGTGTCATTGGAGAGACGGCGTTTCTTGGTAGGTCGTTCTCGATCATTCATGTCAAGCTGGAGAGAATTTCCACAGGATTGTATTGATTGAGAAGCCTGAGGTGCCAACTTCCTCCTTAAGAAAGCATCCATCTCATACTGGGGAGGAGAAACAACAGCTATTTTGGAGACTTTAGAGTTGGACTTGAAGGCTCGGCGTGATCAATCTCGCTCGGCGCACGCTAAATTAGAATGCCACGCGTTTCCCCATCCCAGGCCAAGACGCCAGGCTCCACGCGATATCACGTGGTGTAGCTCTTATCGATAAGCACCAGCATTTGGAAAGTTGACGACAGACCACTGCTCATCTCAAGCCCTTTCTAGACCCTTGTTCTGTTGGGCTACCTTAGTTCGTCTTCACCGTTGACCGCCCTGTCAATATTCTTTCTGTGCCTGAGTCGACTTAGTCTACTGTCCCATTACCCCATTACCGAGACCATGGTCGATGCTACAAACGCCAATCCCTCTCCCACCGCCTCTGCTGTCGTGTCTGATACCCCTCCTGCTCCAGCTGCCCCAGCATCCACCACGAGTACAGACGTCGCAATGACTGACGCAGATAGCCGTCTCCCTGTACCGGTTCGTTACTGTCTCTCAGGTTCCTACCATCCTGGTTCTCGAGAATGCCTCTACCTTGCGAAGGGAACTAGTGGAGGACTAACCTAAACCGAAATTTAGGAGCCTCCTGTTATAACGGAGCCCACAACCGACAGCGCTGATGGGGATTCTACCTCCAACAGTTTACCATCGTCGAGACCCGCCAACATTCGCCAGTATCTAAATGAGAATGTATGCCCTAGCCTCACCGCGGGCTGTAAGCTACTCTTCCAGGACCCGGACAACCTGTAAGCCACATCATTGCGCACCCTTGCGCCTACCGCATGCACGCACTAATATGAACTTTGGTTCAATAGTCCCGAAGATCCCCTTCGAATTCTTGGAGAATACCTCCTTGAGCGCCACGCTGAGATCGTTGCGCAAAGGACGAAAGAGCTACATGGGACACCAAAGGTCGATAGATCTAATGGCGAAACAGTTTCATCGTGACCTCCGAGAACCTTGAATTCGAAGCATTATTTTTGAGCGTAAGAGCATGGCGACTGTTATATGACACTGTACGTTTAGGCGAGGCGTTTCAGGATCGTATTATTACAATAAAAAAAGGAGAATATACTATGTCGGAGAGTCGACTGATCACGATCACGATACCACTTCGATATTGATGAGGTGACGACAACGGATTTTTATTCTTCTTCACTTCGTATTTTGACCATGCGGGGCATGAACCAAGCACCATTTATTTTCGGTTGCGGAAGCTCACGTGCATTAATTTTCATAGAACCATAGCAGCGAACATCGCTGCGAAATGCAATTTCCTTTTCCCCAACTCCATAACTGCCGGGAGAACCGTCACATGCATTTGCAAGCCTTTTCCAGACTTCATTTACGCAACAAGGGTGCTGGCAGTGGCGCTCTCATATCGCCAGTTGGGGGGGAGGTTACCGACACGGCGGTAGTATCGGGAGAGACGGTGGATCCTGGACTCGATGAGAATGAGGCGGAACTTGGCGTCCATGTCCTTTCGGTTGCGCTCGAGGTGCTTTCGGACGGCAACAGCCTATTGGAGAGGGTGGCATAATTAGTTATATTCCTTGAGGTGAAAAGAGGATGACTGGTTGATACAAACCTTCTTGATCAAGTTGTAGAGGTCCTCAGGGAGTTCGGGGGCGAGGCCTGTACAAAGATCACACTGTCAGCCGTGACCAACAGAGGCATTCCACAAGAGCCAAAGCTCTTGGGTGCGAGGCAAGATGTATTTCGGGCGTAAAATCCATGCGCTTCGCTGTATACATGTTCAAGGCGGAACGATCGTACCGTGAGACTTGAGGATACGGAGAATCTTGTTACCTAGATTGCGCAAGCAGGGTTAGTCTGAATCCCACCACCATTGATGTCCAGTTTCCACATACCGGTGATGGTCTTGACCTGGGCAACACCGTGGGCGTCTCGGAGAACAACACCGATCTGGGAGGGCGAGGCACCCTTCCTGGCGAGCTTGCAAATCTGCTCGGCGACCTGGTCGGGAGAGGCCTTGAGCCACGCAGGGGGGTTGCGGGAGTAGGGAATGGCGGAGGCAGAAATGCCCTTGCCCTTGCTGTGAAGTCTACCCATTTTGTCGGTTGTTGAGGTCTGGCGTTGTCGATTCGACTTGGTGATGCGGTTACGGAAAAAATATCGATGATGGACTTCGTCAGGTAGCGAAAAAAAAGTTACCTGTGTCTGAGGGCTGAGGGGGATGATCGGCGAAAGTTCGCGTAATTAGGGTCGTCCCAACCACTTTTTAACCTTACAACAACAGTGGCAGATAGTTTCACGTGATTTGTTTTTCTTACTCAGCATGCTTCAAATCCAACCTTCCACCAGCTTTTGCTACAAAACAGCCTTGGGTCGACGAAAACTTCATCCCCCAAATTCTGTCACACTCCCAAAGTTCTCTCCAGAAAGCACCTTGCCTTGGGTGAGGAAGCTTGCAAAATATGCTTGACTTGTTATAGAGCCATGCAACGGCTCATTGGGCCACATTATCTCAGTTTTTGAGATTTAATGCAAGCTTTCTCGCAAGCCCAGACCGCTCTGACTGATGCGAGTTCCCGAAATTCTCTCTTCATGCAGCCTTGATCTCAATAACGAGCATTTGGCCAGCCTTGTGGTATGTATCATCGTTTATTCTTTTTCCTCACCCACATGCTCTGATGACACCAAACAAACTTTTTTCTGGTACCTCTTATGTTAGGGTCTCCGGATCCAATGAATGTAATGGACTTCTGATTATTCAATTGAAACTTCGTGCCCATTTATTGAACACATCTTTGGGTAATTTGAGGCTAACTGTCATCAAGTCTAGGGCTCAGTCTCCTTTAGTGGGATCGATGCATTTAAATGCCGTAGTAGCCAGCAAGATCATAATTTTCGTCTCGTAACTTTCGTCTCGTATTCTCAAATCCTTTGCGTGTCATTGATTGAAACTAGTGTACAATGCCCTCCAGATACCTTGGCAGCCTTCCCTCCCTATTCTCCTTTCGCGATGTGCGTCACTATGGATCTTCCTCGTCGTCTTCACCTTGAGTGACGGTACTGTTAGCCGAAGGTGGGGCGAACCGTGATTCCCTATTGCTCCTACGAAGTACAAAACCGTCCAATACATCCCTTTACCACGCTCCAACCTCGAAATTTTCCTAGACCATGGTTAATAATGCATGCGCTGGTACTGTGGGGGATGGGGGCTAGCTCTAGCTTGCTTACCTCTGGGAAATAAGTAGTGACAACGGTCCGGTCAGCAAATTTCCTACCAGCCAAGGCTCGAAGAGCGTTCGTTGCCGAATCCTTTGTTGAGAACTTGACGTAGATCTTTCCAACGCCAGGTGACTGTCTACTACCGCCAATGGGTCGGGGGACCTTGAGGTCAACGATGGTACCAAACTTGGCGCACTCATCGCGAACGTCCTCGCAGATTTCTAAGTCAGGTTAGCATCAGTTTGCCGCATGGTCCGCGCGTGTACGGTTGGGAAGGGAGCATTACCTTCGTAATCGTCATTGTCCATCAGTTCCTCGGGAGTTACCATGTTAAGAAGTTGAACAACAGAGCTCTCCTCGCTCTCCATAGATCTTGTTCCAGCAAGCATAGACATCGCGTTGACTCCCATCTCGACACCCGAGACTTGCTTAATGCCAATGCTCGCCTTCTTGACCTTGAGTTTCTTGTCGCCAAGCTCCATACCGTTGAGTCCATCAATCGCAATATCAGTAATCGAAGGATCGACGTACTCGCAGAAGGCAATGCCCTTTGAAATCGTTAGCGACAGGGCTCTAGACTGGCGATTCAGTTTGAGAATTTGGATACTTACCCGCGATTCGTCAGTGTGCTGGTCTCGAAGAAGAACAAAAGACTTGAGCTCGCCAAAAGAGACAAGGAGCTCGGTGGCCTGTTCATCAGTAAGGTATGTAGGAAGATCGGCGATGCTGATCTTATTGGGGGTGTCGGGAACAACGTTGGACACGACTCCGGGCTCGTAGGGCGTGTCCACTATAGCAGGAACAATATAATCCTTAGGTCGTTTGATCTCGAGTCCCTTAGGCTCGGCAGATCCGTTGTTCGCCATGGCCTCATCAGCATCCACGGATATTCCATCTAAAGCCAAAGCAACAGTAGCGTCTGCAGCAGACCTAAACTCGGCAAGGGCGAATGTGTGGTCCTTTGATAGCTGGCAGCTGGTACACGGATCCGTGCCCTCGATAACGTTCAAACCATTAAGTTGCAGGTTGAAGAAGGACTGCAGAGCCTCGTCGGTGAGGGAGGGCGGGACGTTGTATACCAGGAGTCGTTTTGACTGGCGTGAATGGGTAGGTTTCAAAGCGTCTCGGTTTACTTGCGAAGTTGGTTGGTTCATGAATGCTTGCAGCTTGCCTGGGTCCATGGCTTGCTGGCGGGGGGCACCAGGCAACGGGAACATTCCTGACAACTTGGCCTGTTCCGCAGTGACGTTCTCATACCCGGGCGGCTTTATATCCCATTGAGTGAGGCGACGCTTGCGTTCAAGGATTGGGGTTACATTGGTCAAATCGGGAGTAGGCTCGCGAGGCTTTGGGGGAGGGGATGGGCTTCGGCGCCGGTCGCGACCACCGAAGTCGTCCCTATCGCGTCCCCCACGGCGCCTGTCGTCAAAAGCATCACCTCTCTCTCGCCTAGCGGGACGCTCATCCTCGTCTCTCCTACCATCCCTACGAGAGCCTCGATCGCGATCCCACTCGCGGTCGCCTCCACGCCTCTCTCGACCAGTGTACCGATCTTCCCGCTCTCGATCCCTGTGGCTTCGGCTCGAAGAATACGCATCGGCTTCATCTTCGCGGCGCCTGGAGCTTCGGTAATTGGGGGATCTCGATCGTCGTCGCTCGCGGCGCCCGTCTCGGTCTCGGTCTCGATCTCGGTCGCGATCTCGCCTATGTTCCTCACCGCGGTCGCCACGCGACTTGAAAGGATGTATCAGTCAGTGTACTATTCAAACTCGTGTTATGAGAGACTTACTGCATAATCTCGCTTTCGGCCACCGTCTATGAGAGCTGTCAGAAAATCTGTCGAAAAAGGTTGGAGCTGGACAAAACATACCTCGAGAGTAGCCCTCGCCGTTCATTGTCATGCGAGTGCTCTTCTAGAGACTTGTGGATGATTTTACTGTGGACGAAAGAAAAAGAATGGACACGCGAATGTGTTGTGCAGAAGGGGAAAATAGATGGAAATCTCTTGTGATGGTGCTTTTGTTTTTTTGTTTTTGGAGCTGTGAAGAGCAGGCATGAAGTCAAGGAAGCTGCAGTTCGAACATTGATCCAAGCACTGCTAAGTGAGGTGAGGCTGGAACTTTTTCGAGGGTAGTGGTCATAGCGCCTGCCCAATCACAGTTGTGAGAATGTGCTTGTGAAGCATTGTGAAGCGCTCACATTGTTGTGGCAAAAGCCTGTGGCTGAGTAAGGAATTTGACCTC
This sequence comes from Scedosporium aurantiacum, assembly GCA_000812075.1. NCBI lineage: Eukaryota > Fungi > Ascomycota > Sordariomycetes > Microascales > Microascaceae > Scedosporium > Scedosporium aurantiacum. Next base: position 15,022 of record JUDQ01000001.1, read on the forward strand.
TCATTTGGCAGGTACATTGCAGTTCTGGGCAACTTGGTGAGTGTTCTCTCCTTCATACCAAGGGGAGCACACTCATTTACAAGACACAAGTGGCCTTGATATACGTGGAACATTTTATCAGCTTAATAGAAAATCCCCACATGCCAGTGTGCATATGATATAAATCTGGTGACAATTATACTCAGTTCTTTCCCCTTGAACAGCAAGAGATGGGTAGAATACGGGTAGCTGAATGGCGGAAGCTACCCCTGAGTCTGACAGAGCTCTGCATTGATACCACTCTTAGATGCGGGCAATCTTTCCGATGGAGAAAGTTTGACGACGAATGGTTGGTTTTGCCATTTTCTTCCCTATTCCATGTCGAAACAAGGCATCAATAACTAAATGCTACAGGTCCTGCACCCTGAATGGGCGTATCGTGTCCCTGCGGCAAGATGCCGCCCACCTGCATTACAGGGTGATCTGGCCAGAGAAGCTTTCTAAATGCCAAGGCTCACGGGAAGCCCAAGTAGACGACACGGAGGCGCTTTTAAGGCATTATTTGAGCTTGAAGGTTGACCTAGAATATTTGTATAAGCAATGGTCTGCGTCTGATCCAAATTTCTGCAAACGAGCACCACAGTTTACTGGCGTCCGGATCCTTACCCAAGATGCCTGGGAAACCCTCGTCAGTTTCATCTGCAGTAGCAACAACAATATCTCAAGGATATCACAAATGGTTAGTGCGAAGAAGTATATCGATCGAAACATTCATAGCGGCAGCATTGCTAATGCTCCCGTAGGTCCACAAACTCTGTGCAGCGTATGGGCCTCTTATTGGCCATATCGGAGACGTGCCTTTCCATGACTTTCCTGGACCCGAGGCCTTGATAGGCGAAGAAGTTGAATCACAATTACGAAGTCTCGGATTCGGATATCGGGCCAAGTACATCGCCAAGACAGCCCAGATCGTTGCTGCGAAGCCAAAGGGTTGGCTAAACAGCCTTCGGAACCCTGATAACCCGGCATTTCCTCAAACTCCGATCCTTGACTCATCTGGTAATGATTTAGCTATCACGTACAAGGCAGCTCATACCGAGCTTCTCCAGCTAGCCGGCGTTGGTCCCAAGGTCGCCGACTGCGTCTGCCTGATGGGCCTTGGTTGGGCAGAGGCCGTCCCCATTGACACTCACGTATGGCAGATAGCTCAGCGAGATTACAAATTTGGGAAGGGGAAGACAAAAACCTTCAACCTGAGCATGTATGATGCGGTAGGGGATTTCTTCCGTGAACTTTGGGGGAAGGAGGCGGGTTGGGCACATTCTGTTCTTTTCACAGCCGACCTCAGAACTTTCTCTGATCGGGCGGGGGAAAAGGGAGATATGGCTGCTGTGGAGGTGAAATTGGAAGAGACATCGCAGAAGATAGCCATTCCTAGGAAGAGACGGCGGGACAGCTCAAAGATAGCTGAGGCTGAGGTGCCTGATATTAAGTTGTCGACAACGGAGCTTCTCCAGGAGGATGGTCAGAAGACACAAGTAAGAAGAAGTACCAGGATTCGAATGAGCACCAAAATAGAATCGTAGAATCTCTTCCGGGTGTCCAGAGGAAAGTCAACGCATTTATAGACCTTTTGGTGTCCGTATTAAACTTACCAAGATGTTTCAGAAGACTGAACGGTGCTGTCCTTATACTTTAAACACGACACTGAAAAAGTGTGGAAGGAGCTACACAGCTACCACAAGGAGGCGAACGAAGTTATTCATAGTCCGAATTTGAGCGCTGTTCATTGCTAGCCTCGATGAGATATTGAACGTCGACGGGCCTAACTGCTCCATGAGAGTGGATATTTGCCTCGGGTAACAACTTCATGCGCCCATTTCGAGTGTTGATCCATCCGATAATAGATGTCGCTTTCTGAGGTAGTTGATCAACATGAAAACTCCTCGGGGGTTATTATTTTTTTTTTCCCCAGCACTGGGACTAAAATGGATCAGCCTCTCTTGATTTAGAGGTGGACTGTTCGTCTTAATATTTCGTTGACGTTGCCACAGTACCAAAGCGTCGAGGGATGCCTGATGCGGCAAATCCTCGGCATATCTTAGCGTAGGCAGGGCCAAGACAACAGCCTCGTCGCGCAAAGTTTCTTCGAAGGAAAAACCTCTTTCCATCGAACACATCCATCATTCAAACGCTAAGACACACGATATATCATATTTCAATGTGCTGGCTGGGCGCATTGCACAAGAGGAATCTTACGAAAAAGGCGTGTGCCATGTCATGCAATTTTCCGTAGCCCACCATGTCTGACGCGGATTTCGAAACGATCAGGAAGCTCCAAGCTGAGCGGAACGCGGCGAAGAAGAGTTCGCGGACCTTCGACCCTTCAAACCAGCGATCCGATTCAACCAAACAGAAACTCACCGACTCTTTCGATACCGATCTCTACGACCGCGATGGCGCCGATAAATTTGCCGGATACCACACCTCCATCCCGACTGTGGATGAGGATGACGATGAGGTGATGGAGGATGGCGACAGCTCGAGACGCCTTGTGGGCCAATACACCGCGCCCAAGGCCGTTATTGACGACATATCGCGTGACAACGGGGTTGACGATGACGATCCCCTAGCCGGTCGAGGCGAACGGAGCACCCGCATCATCGATCGCGAAACTGATTATCAGAAGCGCCGGTTCGATCGCGTTCTCACCGACACCCGAGCTGATCCCTTCGCGGCTAATCGCCAAGACGGCGCCCCTGAAGATGGAACGAGTTATCGTGAGGTGATGGAATTACGCGAGCTGGAGCGCGAGGAAGAACGCGTTCGACGAGAGATTGCGTCTCAACAGCTTGGCAAGGTCGGGGAGGACGGTGAGCATAAGGAGGGTGTTCCGACTCTGAAGGAAGTTGATAAAGAGAATGCCGAGGCCGGCCCCACTGAGGAGGTCACGGCTGTGAGGAAGCGAAAGAAGAGATGGGATGTTTCGTCGACTACAGCCGAAGAACCGGTGCCGACCGAGCCCGTCAAGGCCAAACGGTCTCGATGGGACCAAGCACCCGCGATACCGACCCCTGGACAAGAAGCCCCCAAGAAGAAATCTCGATGGGATCAAGCACCTGTCACTACTCCCGTCACTGGCCAAGCCGCCGCGACCCCGGCGCATCCCTCCCAAGTTGGAGGTGCGCTCCCTCCAGGCTTTACGGTCGATGCTCGCAACATGCCCATCAGTGATGAGGAGCTCGACGCTCTTCTTCCCGGAGAAGACCAGGGATATAAAATCCTCGTGCCACCTCCTGGTTACGAGCCGGTTAGAGCGCCGGCCCATCGTGTGGCTGCGACTCCCGCTTCTCAAACTGGCTTCATGATGCAGGATCCCAACGCGGTCCGACTGAGTGGGAAGCCTATGGCTGCTGAGATTCCTGGCATGGGAGACTTACAATTTTTCAAGCCGGAAGACATGGCCTACTTTGGAAAGCTTGCCGATGGCGCGGATGAGAATGTTCTGACCGTCGATCAGCTGAAGGAACGCAAGATCATGAGGCTGCTGTTGAAAGTAAAGAACGGTACCCCGCCAATGCGTAAAACTGCTCTGCGTCAGCTCACGGATAACGCGAGGAACTTTGGTGCGGGTCCCCTCTTTGATCAAATCCTCCCCTTGTTGATGGAAAAAACTCTCGAGGACCAGGAGCGCCACCTTTTGGTCAAGGTCATTGACCGTATCCTCTACAAGCTCGACGATTTGGTGCGACCATATGTTCACAAGATCCTCGTCGTTATTGAGCCGCTCCTTATCGACCAAGATTATTATGCTCGTGTGGAAGGTCGTGAGATTATCTCCAATCTCAGTAAGGCCGCCGGACTTGCAACAATGATCAGCACCATGAGGCCAGATATCGACCATGTCGACGAATACGTGCGGAATACGACTGCACGAGCCTTCGCCGTCGTTGCGTCTGCGCTTGGTATCCCTGCGCTCCTCCCATTCCTCCGAGCCGTTTGTCGCAGCAAGAAGTCATGGCAAGCGCGCCATACCGGTGTCAAGATCGTGCAGCAGATTCCCATCCTCATGGGATGCGCTGTGTTGCCCCATCTCAAAGGTCTCGTGGAGTGTATAGGGCCTAATCTTAATGATGAGCAGACCAAGGTTCGGACTGTCACCAGTTTAGCAATTGCTGCTCTGGCGGAGGCATCCAACCCATATGGTATCGAGAGCTTTGACGATATCCTAAACCCCCTATGGACGGGAGCTCGTAAGCAACGAGGAAAAGGTTTAGCCGGCTTCCTTAAGGCCGTTGGCCACATCATCCCGTTGATGGACGAGGAATACGCCAACTACTATACTAGTCAAATCATGGAAATCCTGCTACGAGAGTTTTCGTCCCCGGATGAGGAGATGAAGAAAGTTGTGCTCAAGGTAGTCTCGCAATGCTCGAGCACCGAGGGTGTCACAGCGGGATATTTGAAGGAGCACGTTCTGGACGAATTTTTCAAGAGTTTTTGGGTAAGGCGAATGGCTCTGGACAAACGCATCTACAGGCAGGTGGTTGAGACGACCGTCGATCTGGGCCAAAAGGTCGGCGCCAGCGAGATCCTGGAGCGGATCGTGGTTAATCTCAAGGACGAAAGTGAGCCTTACCGAAAGATGACGGTGGAAACGGTGGAGAAGGTTGTTGCTAGCCTTGGTGCCGCGGACATTGGCGAGCGGTTGGAGGAGCGCCTTATCGATGGCATTCTCCATGCATTCCAGGAGCAAAGTGTTGAGGACATCGTGATGCTTAACGGCTTTGGTTCGGTAGTCAACGCCCTAGGCACGCGATGCAAGCCTTACCTGCCCCAGATTGTCAGCACCATTTTGTGGAGGTTGAACAACAAATCCGCAACCGTACGGCAGCAAGCTGCAGACCTTATTTCACGAATTGCCATGGTCATGAAGCAGTGCGGCGAAGACGCCCTCATGGGTAAACTTGGCGTTGTGCTTTACGAGTATCTCGGAGAGGAGTATCCGGAAGTTCTTGGATCCATCCTAGGAGCTCTCAGGTCCATCGTTACTGTGGTCGGTATTGCGCAAATGCAACCCCCCATTCGGGACCTTCTACCACGACTTACGCCAATTCTCCGCAATCGGCACGAGAAGGTACAAGAGAACACGATCGACTTGGTTGGGCGCATTGCCGATCGCGGTCCAGAGAGCGTGAATGCAAGGGAGTGGATGCGTATCTGTTTCGAACTCCTCGATATGCTCAAGGCTCACAAGAAGGGCATCCGGCGTGCTGCCAACAACACGTTTGGTTTCATTGCCAAGGCTATCGGTCCACAGGATGTGCTTGCAACTCTGCTAAACAACCTCCGAGTGCAAGAGCGTCAGTCCCGAGTCAACACGGCCGTCGCCATTGGCATCGTCGCCGAAACTTGCGCGCCGTTCACGGTCCTACCGGCACTCATGAACGAGTACCGCGTGCCGGAGCTGAACGTACAAAACGGTGTTCTCAAGTCGCTTTCGTTCTTGTTCGAGTACATTGGTGAGATGGCCAAAGATTACGTCTACGCCGTAACCCCACTGCTCGAAGATGCTCTTATCGACAGGGACCAAGTTCATCGACAGACGGCGGCCTCCGTTGTCAAGCACATTGCTCTCGGTGTCGTTGGTCTAGGATGCGAAGATGCAATGGTTCACCTACTCAACTTACTTTACCCCAACCTCTTCGAGACGAGTCCACACGTCATTGACCGCATCATCGAGGCCATCGAGGCCATCCGCATGGCCGTTGGCCCCGGCATTGTTATGAACTATGTCTGGGCGGGTCTTTTCCATCCGGCACGCAAGGTGCGGCAGCCATACTGGAGGCTCTACAATGACGCCTACGTCCAGTGCGCGGACGCCATGGTGCCGTACTATCCCAATCTCAGCGAAGAGAAGATTGACCGCCCGGAACTAGCTATTATCTTGTAATTTATTTACAGCGGGGAGATGTTGGGAGGCGAACATTGGAAGATTGCTCAGGCTTCTAGGGGACACGAAGGAGGATATATTTAGGGTGCTGCGGTGTGACCTTTTTCTTGTATGGATTGAGACGCTGGGGGTTTTCATTTGTAGATTGCTTTCATTGCACCGGCGCATATATGGGACGGGTTGACCAGTTTAGAAGAGGGTTAATCAAAAGCCTAATTGATTCCAGTCTTGGAGTGGTCCACAATGGTGCTCTGACTTATGTTGACCGATATCTCGCGATGGCCCGGCCCACGACGCGCTCGACCATAATGGCCGCCTCATTACGCCTCGTGGTCACAACAGGACATATTGAAATATTGAGCGAAATCACTCACGCCTACATCATGTGGCAGTAACAGTACTTCGTAGAGAGCACTCGTTTTTCAGCGCCAACCTAATCGCCTATCCCCAAACAACATCAAGCGCTCGGCTCTCCCTGTCGGCCCTTCTCACCACACCCGCGGGGAGTGGCTGCCCAGGCCACACACCGATTCCCGCCGGTGTAAACTCAAAAGCCCTCCCCTGGCTCGCCAGCATCACACACGAAGGAGAACAGTTCAGAGCACGGACATGATGACAGTATCAAGGGTCCTTTGAAACCCTCGTATTTTGATTGACACTACTATGTAAGTGGCTTTCTACGATTTAAGCGAGGTGGGGGTGGGGTCCCTCCCATCAAACTCCGACTCTAGGTAATTCTCCTAGCGCAAAAGGGCACCGATATAGTTCATCCTTGGGGAGGCCGCGCTGGCTCAACCCTTGGGGGCAGAAGTTCGAGCCCACTCGACCGACGTCTCGCGATCGCTGCTTTGCGCTAGATGAGCACTGGGGGAGGTGGGCATTTCCTCTTTTGAACACTTTTCCGAGATCTCATCAGGTCTGCGCTGGTGATTGCCTCTTTGGCCCCCTTCGCCCCGACCCGCTCTCGCTGGTAGCTGAATCTCGTTGGCGCGGCGCCGGCGAAATCGAGAAGAGACGTAGCGCCTGTGTGTCAGGGCGATTGCGTCACAGCAAGCAGAGAGAAGCTGCTGTTTGTATCGATATCAGGGAGCCGTCCCTAAATACGGGTCAAGGGACAAGCTAGAGAAAGTTCAAACCCTCACCCACCCTATGACGCAGGTGGCACTAGGCGGGGGAAGAAAGGACGAGGGGGTAGGGGGGAGGCGCCCACACCAGATCTGGTGTTAGTCTCGATGGATGTATTCAGGTACTTGGAAATTGGGCGGAGGAGAATTGACTCCAGGCCACTGACAATACTCAATTAGGTTGGACCACAGGTACTTTGTTAAAACTCGGCCTTTGAGATTTGGGGAATTCGAGTTCTAATCAATGATCGAATGTGTTGGTGGATTTGATAGTGCGGCGGCATGTGTGAGTGGGTGTCTAGTCCAGTGGAGTGTGGTGGAATTCGGGGCCCTGGAAGTATGATGAGCGGGTGTTAATGTATTGATTGATGCCACGGATGTATCCCTCTGTATGTACGCGGTCCTCGTTTGGGACGGAGGTGCGTGAAATCATGGGAACTTAGTTTGCTCCTCTTGCTTTCTTCAACTTGTCCATTCCCGGTCGAGATTCTGATATAATTGGCGTTGTTGGGTTCCAATCAGAGCTGAGAGGGAGGTCAATCAATGTCCAAGTAAAACCGTTGCCCAATGGGCTGGCTCCACAGCAAACATCAACCAATCTTCCCTGTATGCCGCGAACATGCCCCCGAAGTCTGAAATATTTGATGGAGTGTACTTTGTGATCCTCAGGCAGAAGAGCCTAAGTGCCATGCCATCAAACACTGAACCCATAAAAAACAAATGTCGACTTCTGGCAAACGAAGCAGGAGCGTGAAGTCATTTCCAATGTGGAGACAAACATTGAAGCTTGTACCACTTCCAAGTCGCACAGTATCAATTGACAATTGGCTGGAAGGGGAAGGACCAAGAGTTGGGCGAAGCGGGAAGACGGGGCGTGGGCGTCTTGCGAGATGTACCGGGATCGTCGGGTCGCACTAACCCGAAAGGGAATGATCACTGTGTACTAGTACTGTGCGGGCGGGGCGAGAGGGGCGTGGCTCTAAGACGGACCCTTGGCGGGGCATGACAGGGAAACTTCGCACACTGAACCATAAACGTCATCGTGCATGAGAGAGAACAGGTCAATTCCCACGACATCCTGAACACTTGCACTCTGAAACTACACTAACAGAGCGGTATCGAAGGGGGAGAGAAATGATTATCCTCAATACGGCCTGCGACGACCCCTTTATATTCACAGAACACCATTCAATTCCACTTAAATCTCCCAGGGCCGTTAATCGAGGGCTTCATGTAGATCTTGCATCAACCTAGCCCAAGGACCTGGCCAATGGCTCGGGTGCCGAGTGCGATCAACCTCATCGAGGAGCGTGTTATCACGGACTAGCCCCCCTTTCCCGAGATGAAGAATTCCAAGAGCTAAAGGGACGAAAACAGAGCCCATTCAATGGCTCGTCCTGGTCCAGATGTACCTTTGGAGTGCTGGGTACAAAGAAACAACCTAGGCCAATGCTTTGAAGCTATCTCGCTCCGCAGCCCACGAAGGGGGGAATTCTACATAGATATTTTCTACTAGTATCAACAGTTAGCTCATGCTATACGAAATACTCATTTTCACTGGTCCGAAGTACCGGTTTAGGGGGCATGGAGGCCAATGTGAATGCTAGTCTGCCTTGCATCATGGCCTGCAGCTCTGGGTGAACGTATCAAGCCAAAATAGTTCGGGTCGAAGTATCAGAAACCGCCAGCCATCCCGGCTTGTCTCGCGCCCCAGCCAAAGTGGCAGTGCACCATAGAGGCGAAGATGCGGCCTTCCTCTTCCTTGATTACGTTCAATGAAGCACTTCTAGTGTGGTGATCCCGTCCATGTGAATGATGCAACTATTATCTAGGGCTTCAATTGACTAGACTGCGGTACGTAATGTCACCTTTCATATTTTTTGTTCCGCAGACACGTTTTTCTAGCCCGACACCTACCTACATACACCATTGTTCGTTATATAGGATTTTCTGTGGGTGATGGGATATGCACGCGCTGCGCCCTCGCATCGGAGGTTTCATCAGCATGTGGCCTCCGTATTGGGAAACCCTTCAAAGCCCCATCCAAGAAACTGAACATCCGGGGAGGCCTATCAATAGGAAGAATAGCACTCCCCCGAATGTACAATTCTTGTTTCGTTTGAATAGCTGGCTAGGATGGAGTTTGACCAACAGCGGCATTAGAAATCTATGCCGAAAAAAAAAAGGGGCGGCCTAGGCCGATGAGGGCGTTCTGTCTTCGCGTGCAGTAGTCTCCAATGCTGTCTCCTCCAAGCGTTCTGTGAGATGCGGGCAAAGCATGGATGTGAACATTGATCAATTCAATGTTTTTGACTGGTCGATTTGGTCAGCCATCTTATTGTAAGGGATACGGAGTAAAATTATGGGGACTTTTTTTTTTTTTCCCTTCTCTCTCTCTCCTCCGAACGGATGGCAGTCTTCAACGTCATGAGCAACTTGGCAGTGTTTGGCAGTACCAAGGCACAAACTGGTCTGAATCAATTGAATTGATTAATTGATCATTGATGTCAAACCTCACCCGCCAGGCCAATTTCTGCCCTCTCCCCAAAGTTAGAGCCCACCCCACGTCAATGCTGGCCCGGCAAGTGAGTTTGAAACACCCGCATAACTTCTATTCTTGTCGCACCACCTGGGCCCGGTTACGGATCGCCAAGTTTTTTTCGTCGCTTTTGTGTTCTTGCTTTCAGGTCGTACTTGGCATTGTGGCGTAGGGCGTTGTTTTATCCTTTTCCTCCTTTTAAGCTTAAGGCCATTTCATCTGATTTAGGGTCATATTTGAGTTGGAAGTGATTCGATCTACTCGGTAGGCGTTTTTACACTAAACTTCAAGGGATGAATACAGCGACGATCAACAGGGACAAACAACAAACAACATTGAACATTGAAGTAGATAATCCCAGAGCTGGCCAGTCACCACGAGTACCTTTTTTTCCTGTCAATCCTGGAAGGATCCTGTTCTGTGCTGCAAGCTCACTTCGTAATTGAAAATGAGATTGCGCCAAAAAGCACATGGCACCTCGGTTCAGAGAAGCACGAACGAACCAAATGGCGGCGTACACTACTACGAAGTAGACCAACCATGGCCGACACCACGAGGCCCCACTGAAGAGGAGATTCAACGCCTCCGTGTAAAAATCAACGAAAACTAGACCCATGTGCGTGTTCAACATTCCGTGGCTCTGGCCTTGGAAAATGCAGGTTTCCAGACGGCAGGATGGAGAGCGAAGTACTTCGTACAAAGTAACTATTCCGACACCACGTTCGCATCGAGGCATACGGCGGAGTACATGGTCCATCTCGCACTTCACTCAGGGATAGAGTTTCCGCGACCCCGGTGCCCCATGAGGAAACAAGAAACTACGAAGTAGGCGGCTGGCCGAAATCGAAGTCTTCAGAGCCGATCTTGAAGCTTCATGTTTCAATGTTCCATCAATCCATCGCCCGTTCCCATGCACCGGTAAGGTCGTGCTGCGCCACGCGCTCTACCACCCTTCTGAAACGGCTCTACTGCATGGTCTGTCTATGGTCCGGGGGTTATCTAAGGGAACGAAGTACAGGGAGCCAAGGGGAGCATTGGAGCCCGTCCCGGGCTTCCCTACCCGCATCAATGTGATCTCTTCCTTTCCCAATGTCCGTCCGTTCTCTGGCGCACTTTCCTTCGGACTGAGAGAAAGGGCAATCCTGGTTACGTCATCTTACCTTGCACCATTCTAGTGTTAGCGTCGAGAGATATTTGGAATCTGGGGCAGCAACGACGCAAGACAAGAAAGGAACGGACTGCCCTAGCCCCGAAGCTAATGTACCAAATATAATTCTCGGACATTTGACGACGAGGAGGGATCAATTGATCAACATAGCTTCAAGGAAATGGGGATCGATCAGGACATGTTAACCCAGACACTAATTACGAAATAGTGTACACCTCCTCAAGGATTAGAAATGTTAAATTGGTACCGCATTTAACATGGATTAGGAAAGGCCCATACCAGAATGGGAATCAGGGGGGTGTGTAAAAACACATACCAGTTGTATGACACAGTACTTATGGTGGAGTTCTTACAGGGGCTTGATGCGTGAACTGGGATTTAACATTTCAGATCCTTGTGGGATGTACACTTTGATTCTGTAGAAAACAAAATTGGCAGTAGAAAGGGAACGAGGCTCTCGCTCGGTGTCGCCGGTGTCATGTAGCATTATTGGGCCAGCCGGGCCCAGTCCTTCATCCATCCCGGTGCAGTCAATGTAAAAAAACAACATTGACTGAAGCTTGATTTTGAAGATCGCTGTCATTGCCGTCCCCTCAGCGCTCAGCGACGCCTCAATCTTGCGCCCACCCACTGTCTTTACCAGCCGGTCCCGGAAGTTTACTCCCCCTTTCTCCCTGTTCTGGGAAGGGATCGACAGCTCCTCGACGGTTCAATGTTCTGTCGCATTTCCCTAAGAATGACCCCGGCTCCGCCTCAGTCCGTTGCGACTCCAACCCACATCCAAGCTGTCACGTTTGTGTTCTCCAGCGACACCTAATAATTTTGAAACATGAGCTCCAGTGCACGGCGTTGTATTGTCTGTGGGTTGAGATCCACGTCGGGATAGAGTACCATTCCTCGTGGGGGAGGTGATTCTGTTGAATCCAAGTGGAGTCCAAAGTCGTGAGTCGCACGCTGTCCCTCTGTTAGCGAAACAACGAGCCAATGCCCATGGTCATTGGGACTACGAGTGACCAGTATTACGATAACACTGATGGATAGACTAGTGTACAATGTAGATATTACTGTGACTCGTCTCAAAGCAAGAAGAGCAACCCGTATGAAGCGAGGCGAGGACAAGCATTGAGGATCAAGATTGGTCTACTGATGGAGAGGAGGCTTGGAACAGGATGGATCTTAAAATAATGGAAGAAAGAAGAAGAAGAAAATCAGAAAAAGAAGAGATTTTTTTTTCTCATGTCCGTTAAGCGCCTGCAGAATGGAAGGTTGCAATTTTGCTGTCCAACATTAGCACGCCCCCCTTGCTGGCTGACCTAACCCTGACTCCTTTCTTTGCTTTCTTTCCCTTTCCTTTCGATATATCCACTCTCACAAACTGCCATCAATTGACCCAGGGGCGGTGGCCCCCTCGCATTAGCTTCAACTTCAATGTTGTATTGTCTTGTATTGAGATCGTTATTGATCGATATCCAGACACTTCATGGTTCGATGGGTTAGGTCTGGTCGTGGTACACTGTATGACAGCTTCACCCCACTCCTCCACCTTCAATCACTGTACACGACAATTCAATGTCGTAATTGCGACCTTTATTCTTGCTCTTTCGCCCCCACCACCCACCTTCGAGAAGCCGTAAGGAAGGCGGTTGAGGAAAGGGATAAACTAATAAAATCATCAACCTCGGAAGTTAGAAATCTTGGTCTGGACAGTGCTGTATCAGGCCTAAAGAAGGCGAAAGCCCCTCCTTTGGGTAGCATTTGGAAGTCCTCGCTAAGGCGGATGGATATTGAGCGAAGGCCACGGACTGTGGTTGCCGACGTGCTTGTGGATGTCGAGTCGACATTGATCCATACTTTCGTAGATATCCGAGTATTGTCGATGAACTCGACAGGGTCGAACCATCCATCGACGACGCCGCGCAAAACAAGCAAACAAGCAAACCGAGCACGATGCCTGCACAATCCCATCACTTTGACACTGGCTGGCTGGTCTTCTCTGAAGTGTAGTAGGGAGGGGTCTAGCTGCCCTTTTTTCCCCTCACCGCTTGGCGTCTAACCCTTCCCAAAGCAGGCATAACAAAAGATCCCTTCTTGCTGCGCGCCCGCGCCAGCGGCAGGCGTTAACAACCACACCCCACAAACGGTCCTTCGGGTTTCTGCGTTCAATCCGACCACCATTCAGGCCTAGAACAGAGAGAATACCAAGTACGAAGTACAATGTAGGCTGTGCCTTTTTCTTCTCTTTTTTTCCGGGTTTGGCTGTGTGTGTCCTCCCATCCCCTCTCTAAGAGAGTGATCAATACCAATTGATTACACTGGGCTGGGGATCCCTTAAACTGGGCCAGACCCTTCATGGGGTGGTGGTGAGGGGACAGAGGGCCTCATCGTTGGAAGGACTGTGACAACGGATCCATGAACATGTTATGGATATCGCCTAGAGTCCCTAGTCACTTAATACCGATTCCATGACTTCAAAGTTCATCATTCCACAATACCTGACCGTTTCTCGTCTCAGCGCAAGGAATTCTCGAAGACTGGCTATAATTTGATGTATTATTTATTAAGTCTAAATTCCATTCCCGTCTATAACATCCCACACCCCGAAAACATCATATACGTATGTCAAACATCCCTTCCTGAAGGGCAACTGTGGCTCCTTTCCCGCGCATCCACCTCACACATCATTAATTGCGCCCACCCTCCCCCATCCAGGAGGCATTGGGGACCGCCCTGCTTGTGCAGCCGCCACTTTCCACGGCCCAACCTGCGCGTTTGGATTGGTCCTCGAACTGCCCCGCTCTCCGGAGCACACAATGCCATCGCCTGGCTCGCTTTTTTGAGGCTTGTCGCTGGGAGAGTTACCCGAAAACCGTGTCGAAAACCATCACACGGACAGGGTCCATGACACGCGTGGCCGCATAAACATACAACCTTAGCTGACTCGCTGACGCTAAGAATATAGTACAGTACTGGTCATATCCAGTTTCCGCCAGCTCGTGTCCGAGAACCATCCTTTCCACGTAAGAAAAGGTGAAAAAAAAGGGATCCAAAAATCCCCTAAAAATCCCAAGATCCGTGATATCCCCGAGTAGTGCCCTGCGTCATCCTTTGTAGAAAAGAGTGTTGGTATGTGAAAACAAAGATAATAAATCGATAGACTTCGAATCCCACGAAACCCTTACGAGAAGAGAGAGAGGACCTTTGGCCTACGATCCGCGGCTCGCACCATAAGGTGACCCTGCGCAGAGCCTTGTGTAAAGAGGGAGAGAGTACACCATCTGATGTGATCAGGAAGCGCTTGTCCCTCAGCATTCCTACCTCATGGTCCGACCAAAGGTAGATTACCAGGGACACTTTTCGATGGCAGTGTTGACCCGGCGCTGCTGAAGGTCGGGATGCTTTTTCCATGGCGGCTTGCTGTGGCCTGCTTCCCGCCATGGTGCCCCCGATTATCCAAGTCGCCAGGGGACTTGTGATGAAAGGAGAGGTGTGAGGAAGAAAAGAAGAGAAAATAGACACCAGGTAGGTCCCGGTCCCGTCATTCTTTGGATGCCAGACCAGTCCGTCTCACAATCAGCCAAAACGCCCGTGAACCAGTGCCACCATTCCATGTACGCCTCGCGCTCATAACAGCTCAGAATTATTAACACTTTTCGTCCCCATCGTCCACGCCAATTGTTGGTTGTTGTGTATGATTTTCTTGATTGCGTTGCTGACTGAGAGCTTCGTAGCATCGTCATCAAGCAACCACACCAACTTGGAAGCGACTCTTCACTCGGACTGGTGTTCTTCAGATCCAGTTTCGGAGCGAGCCTCGCCCTTGTGTACTTTTTGGTGCCTGCGAAGATTCGAGACTACCGAAAAGTGCTTTCCGCAACCTTCAACTTCGCACGCGTAGGCTGGTTTCGAAACTCGACGTTAGTTGAATGTATTCCACCCAAATGACCAATCACAACCAAGAGAACTTACGCTTTTCGCCTGTGTGGCTATACATATGTGTTTGTAGAGAACTGGGCCGAGTGAATCGCTTGTCGCAGACCTTGCACTTGTGCTTCTTCTGCGTGCTTGATGATACCTTGGAGCTGAACTGGCTCATCAGTGACTGGGGCGCCGGCGGTACTTGGCTGGTCATAAGATTTTGTGGCCGTGGCAATGCGCGAGTCCTTGAAAGATCCAGGTCTGAGCCAATCGTCGAGTAGTCACTGATAGACGATTCTCGATAGGAGCTGAAATTGCTGGTAGAGGAGATGGACGAGTTCGTGGAGTGCGTTGTGGGAGGGAATCCGTACGAATCTGCTGATCCTCGCTGAGCCCTGGGAGCATAGATGTTCCTCGGAGTCTCCTGGCTCATGGAAAGAAGGCCGTGGCTAGCGTCCATGGCATCAGGATATCCACGCCTATCGTGATGATGTAGGGCGCTAGCGAGAGGTGTCAGTCCGCGAGCCTTACTGGCAAGGTCACGAGTCGTGGGGAGTACTAACGGTTGAGAGAATCTCCTTGTGGCGTCAGGTCCCGGTGGCAGAGTGAAAGGCGGCCGGATGTGATTTTGCGTATAAGCCAGGTTGTCGTAAGGCGAACTCGGAGCCGGATAGTGCGCATGGACTGGAGACGAAGACGCGTAAGAAGGCTCACCATACTGAGCAGTGGTGACATTAGGAAGCCGGTTTAATCCTAGTAGATCTTGCGCTTAAGCTTCGAGTAAGTATTTTAACGGGATGTATGAGGGCGGGCTTAAAGAAGGTCTAGGGTATTTACCTGCTGATGTGGCTGGTACTGGCATTGATGCATAAGAGGCGGACGAAGATACGCTGCTCGTACTCGTCCTCGCATTGTGATGTCTGGGCATGCAGTTCATACCCATTCCGGGGTTTAGTGCTTGGTGATGATGTGCGTTGTGGTTGTTGCTGGCGTAGATGTTGTTTCCAACGGTGGGAGCCGGTGCAGAGGACCACGGGTCTGAGAACTGTGGTGGCGAAGCCGAGGGAGGGTATGAAGGGTCAAAGTTGAGCGGCCCGTAGCGCTGGTTTGTGTCGAGTGTGAGTGTCATGATGGGCTGGTGAATATGGTCCAGGTCTGCCTCCTTCGGTTCAACTATGTGTGTCTCTATTCAATGTGTCGACGGAAGTTTAAGTCAAGGTAGTGTTGAGTGAGGGTTGGAAGGAGTATGTTTCTGACAAGGTGATATAGCCCTGGCGGTGGCACTTAGATATATATAAGAGAGAGAGTGTGTGTGTGTGTGTTGGTGAGAAGTGGGTCGCTAGATGTGTTTGAGAAACAGGGGGCGGGACAGGTTGTGTCTTTAAATGTCGCTTGGGAGGTGTCAGGGAGTGGGAAGCACTGCCAGGCCTGCCCACTACTTTGCAAGAAGTAGTTGGGTACCAGTGATTAGAGGGTGAGTAGGATGTCTCTTGTCAGTGGTCGAGGCTGCAGGTTGGCTGCATGCGAGTTGAAGAAAGCTCAATGTCGCCTCTAGAAATGTGATTCTTCTTCTCCCCCTTCTCTGAAGTAGAAGGGCCTCTCTGTCTTTTCTTTTCTTTTTTTTTTCTCCCTCGAGAGGTGTTCGTCTCTTACTGGAAAGCAGAGCACGTCACACACAACAATAACAAGAAGAGTAAAGAGATTGAGACTCAGTAGCGTATGTTCAGTAGGTTTGTTTTTTTGTTTTTTTCTTCGAGAGGATAGAGGTCGCCAAACAATGTCAATTCGTGAAAAGAGGCGGTCCAGTTGGGTCTGGGTTGGGGATGGGAGGTAGTAATAGTCCCGAGTCGGGGTGGATATGGTATGGGTACGATTGTATGGAGTAGACGATGGGGAAGTGGGAAGTGGGAAGGGTAAGAGAGGGTAGTAAGCAGAATGGAGATTGTCTGTAAGTGCTAGGGTACAATTGTACTTTTGAGGTGAGGGTGGTCACCGATCCGGGACCAGCTGAGGACGGCCGAGTGGGCGGGAGCTGGGTCCGGCACTACTCGGTAGATGAGTGGTGAGATGGGGGAACACCCAGAGCGTTTGTGCAAGGGTCAGGGATCAGCACGCGAGATCTATCGAGAATAATCGTTGACAGCCTTCGCGATCAAGCTAATACTCGAAAATGTTGTCGTCGAGAGAGGGCCAGTGATCATGGACAGTTCAATACCGCTTTCGTCAATGTCGATCTGGGCGCATCGAGCACTGCTTCTGAGCTACTGCGGGTTCCGATCGATGGTGTTTTGCGATGAGGTCAGAGAGGATAATCCAGCTGAGCTCGCCTGCCAGTGCCTTGTGGTTGAGATCCTGGTCGACTCAGGGGTTTACGTAGACCACGAACATGGATAGAAGCGTAGGATCTGAAGACAAGAGATAGTCCGGAAGGGAAGGGGAGGGGTGATCCAATCGGTCAAAGAAGAGTTGCGGACTGGCGATAAGTAATCGATATATAAGCGAGTAGGCAGACCTCGTTGTGTGGGTGATGATTATCAGATACACCTGAGGAGAGGAATGGGAGCAGAGGAAGGCCTTTTTACACTAAGATGGGTCCGTATGGCTCTTGACGACAGATGATGTCGAGTCGACAAGAGAAGAGCACCCACAACGCCAGTAACATGGGGCCAGGGGGGTGAGAAAGTTGGAGTTGAGCTAGCCTAGAACTCTACCCATCGCCTGGCTGCTGCAGTTGTCCCTCTCTGTAGTGTACGTACTACTTGGAGAGTAGGTATTTGATGTATGGAGTACTCTCTCAAGGGGACACAGGCGATTACTCACTGGTGGGTGCATCATTAGACCTAGGGGAGACCGGAGACTTCTCAGGATGGATCCCAGGCCAGGGAACGTGGACTAGACTTGGGATTGATACAGTTAAAGCATAATTGTACGAAGTACGAAGTACAGCACGGTAGCTAATGTATACTGTATATCTCTTGGAGTGGAAGAAAGAGAGGGTGTATACACAAGGACCCTAGAGGGGTGCGTTTACCGAATCCAGGGTGTGAGTGGGGTGGGGAGGAGCGGTTCAGCCAAGGGCTTTTTTGAAATACAGCGTAGAAGGTAGAACATACTTACAATCCTGCATACCGGAGCGCGAAAGAAAGAGGTATATAATACTTTCCGTAAACTCTTGGGACCCACTTATCGTTGAAAGACGAAGTACGAAGTCCCCAAACTCGGACTGGTACCTTGTTGCTACCCTGCTGGCCATCCGCCCTGCGCCAGACCCCAACTGGATACCCTTGCTCCAACGAACATTGATGCAGTGGATTGGGACAGGAAGGGGTACGAAGTACACGACGCCAGTACGAGAGCCTGCGGAGGACTGGAGACTTGTACACTTGAACGACACCGTCCCCAAAGTTATGTACTCACCCTGACAACTATAATCTACGTAATCTTCCGTACCTATCGTGTTTGCACAGTACGCATGATATCAGAGGCACTTCTTTGTACGGTTGCTCGAAGTGGATCATGGCCCTCATATTGGACGAAAGAGTCGCAAGAGCAAGATTCTCTCATAAGTGACAGAATGAAGATGGGGCACATCCAAGGTGACCAGCACCGACCATCTATCTGGTCTTGCGTTTTGTTGCATGTTATTGCCCGTAACTTCACTTGCACCACAACAGGCACTCGGTACACGCGAGGGGCGAAAAGATTGATCAATTGATGTCATGCAGCGTGATGGCCTTGAGGGTCCAGGTCCATCTATCACAGACAAGGCAGGGAACGAGTGAGTTACGGGACGAAAGGCGACAAGTCGTGGCGGGACTTGTTCTTTCTCGGTATTACTCTAGAAAAAAAAAAAAAAGTCTAGCCTTCGGGGAGACAGAACATCACCAGAGATAGCAAGGGAAGAATCCCGGTCAGGTCATCTGCTTCTTTTACGATGACATGGAGGACTGCTCTGCTTGAAGGACGCGTGCTATGGGTGGGCTTCGAATGCAGGGACCGAGGTCTTGATCCCTGTGAAGGTGCTAAACTAATATCTTTTAAGGCTAATGAATGGACGAAGAATTGGTCTGAATTGGTTTCCCCGATGAGAACTCCCATCGAGTGATGAAGGTTGTTCTGAAATTTCCCTAACTGGTACTAGCACTGGTTGGTACAGACTTCTGTTGATTCGATCAGGTGTTGTGCGGAGTGCTCGAAAGTGCGACCACGGGAACTTGCTGCAGACCGCGGCAATCAGTGTCGCCTGGCTCACAGGGACGCGAGCAAGCATTTTCAGGTGGCGTTCTTTATCGCCGAGGACTCCCTGTCATCGCAACTTCCCGTGGTCTGTTCTTCCGAGTTGGGATTCTGACCTGACAACTGTGGACGGTGTCTTGAGGGAATGTGGGGAAGAAGCAAACCCGGAGGCCAAGAGAAGATGGCCTGCTTCCCTGCGTCTCTCGAAAGGCCCTGTCAGGAGTTCCGAGATCGATTGATCGCCAGGTCCCCTACGATTAGATTATTTTCCTCCCCACTTGTGGATGAACATCAACACTTTGAATTGATGTTGATGCTTTGTCAGGGAGGTTGTGTCAACTGTCCTCAAGTTGGGGTCAGTCTTAGATCGATGGTTGAGGTGTACTTCGTAATTGATACACTAATACACTAATACCCCGAGACACAATTTTAATGGATGTCATCAATAGGAAGGCGACTCGTGGAGGGGAGAAAATTTTACGATTCCTGTTATGGACAGCCCAGCCCAACACTCAACTCAACTGAGGGACCCGCTCTATCAACAACGCCAGGGCATGGGTGCACTGCCATGTGAAATTCGGCATGGATCAATCACAACAGTACTTCGTAGAGCTCTAGATGTGTACGAAGTAAAGAAGGAACATTGAAGTGCATGAGGTGAGGAAGGGACAGTGCGCTTCGTGGATGCATCATTGATCGATCCAAGATGATGACATCTGCCATCATGAACCACTTATTCCTTCCTGGGCATATTAGTTCATGGCGATAAGGCTAAGAAAACAAGCCATCGGCTATCATGGATCAAATCTCTTCGTTCCTCTTTCCCCATTTTTCTCTTCTCCAACTCTTTGGTCTGGAAGACTCGATAACCGTCGAAATATATTGTGTCAGGTGAGTGTCGAGTGCACTAGTCGCCAAGGACCGAGATCGTGTCGAAGTCAATTTGGACCGACCGTTTTTTCGTTCCCTTTGATCTCGTAACGCTTAACCAGAGCCGGGCTAGTGTAGACCACTTCGCGCAATATTTCATCCCCCGGAAATTTCCAGCGACACTATTCGTTCCTTCGGCTCTGCGAAGTAAATTCGTACTTTTTCCCTTTTCAGGGTCCATGGCCCAAGCTGGAGCGTTATTGGGCAGTTACGTCAGAGGCACCACTGGCCCGCTGTGAGCTGTTCCACTCCCATGACAATACTACAGCGGACTCCCCAAGCACCTAGGATCGGGCCTGTAAGAAGAGATCCGGTATGCTGGCTTCAATGTTGTCTCGAACGTCATTGCTTTCCCGAGTCCCACCATCCATTCTCCCGAGCCCTTATTGGGGGTTTTACATGGACATGCTCGTCTTCGTCCACGAGTTGGAATAGGATGGGACGAATGTCTCGGTCGAAATACATACTAGTTGGACAGGGAAGGAACCGCTTGGTGTGGTTGAGGTATTCACTCGGGCCAGTGATGACCAAATTCTACCGTTGTCGAAGGTGAACAATAGACGGGCCGACGTTTCTGGTTTCACTGGGCATTCGCACCAAGGACGCGCTGCTGGGACAAAATACGCCAAAGTGGATGGAGTGCTGTTACGCTCCTTGCATTCAAACGCGCCTGCCGCCGAGGTATAGCATCGGTGGAGAGGTGCGTCACCAGTGCGGGAGACAGCTTATTCATTTTTCTTTTTCTGTTTCTATGGGTCGAGCATCACTATCAGACGTTGCTCCGAGCAGATGGTCGGGTAATACGATGCGTGCGCCGAGAGCGGATCCTTAGAGAGTCGGTGCCATCAGTGGCGCGCATGAGGTGCTGTCAAACACCAAGCATCAAGACATTCCAAGCAGTATTCATCCCAGCAACGTGGGCCTAATGAAGCTACTCGAGTGAGAGCACACAATGTCTTAATTCCTTTTCTTCGTCTCTTTTCTTAATTATTCTCGTGGCCTGCACATTTGACTCACCTGAAGAACGGCCCGAAGACATCATCTACCCCTGTCTTTTGGGCTGGAAGGTGTGGAATATTTAGTGTCGAAGTGGCCTGGCCTGGCACAGAGCCAGGCCAGCCGTGTGTAGATTAATTTTACTGGAGCAAATGCCCTCCACAGCCTGGCATTACTTCGTACTCACGTCCCCAACATGGCCATTACAATTGTACCATTTTGATGTACGCACCCTCTCCCGCATCACCACCCTGGTCTCCCACCCGTTTCCTCTCCAGTCTTGCTCGACGACTAGTGCCACCCCAGCCCCTGCCGCTCGTCGGCAGCATCGCGGACGATCAGCAAGTGGCGTTGGCGCTAGATATTCTATCCGCCGCGGTGACGCTGGGCACCCCAGTATCTTGCGTCAATATTTGTTGATGGGCACCCGACTCTTCACCTGATATCGCGTCTAGCCTATTAAACTACAAGGAGTCCATAATACGGAGCAGTGTAGCTCTGCAACCCCATACCCACCTTTAGCTGCCCGCCGGGAATGGGCGTTGGTGCATACGATCCTGCAACCGTTAATGCGCCCTGGCCCCGGCATTTGACAATGGACTCGGCGGTTCCTGAACGGATAAAATGACTCCCGGTGGCTTCGATGGGGGAGGACAGCCCCATGACGAACACCCCGAGGAAAACCAGCTCATTAGCCAGATTAGTGTACACTACACTATGTCTGAGAACCCCGCTCACCATGTTTAAATGCCAGGTCGCCGAAAAGAGTGGGTGTCGAGTCCACGAAGTGGCACGCTGAGACTGTGAGAGGCAAGCCCTACACGTCGGTTCAAACGATCAGTGAGATTCATCCCCCCCTAGAAATACAACTTGAGAGTTTTGTCCTCGAGAATAAGAGCCAGGGGTCAACTGCGGAGGGACTGCACTAATTAATTCTTTCTTCCTCCTAACCCTTTTTTCCACCCTCAATTACAGAAACCTTCTTTAAGAATCCCAATTAACTAAATGTTGCACAGAACGGGCATGGCTGGTAATGCCTCGTACCTGCATATCGAAGCCGACGCAGAAGAAGTACAAAGCACACTAGACCCCATCGTAACACAGTGACATCTTTTCACCTCATGCTACCCTTGGTCCGGCGCTGACGAATATCCAACCCGGGTGTGGTAGGAGAACAAGATAAGCTCACAGGGTTTTGCAGCTTTGATGTTTGTTGCCAGCGGGATGTGGTCGTCTAGTTTCCAAAAGGCCTAGGCATTCTGGTGAGGCTGGCAGTGCCGGGCCGATTTCAGGGCCCTTTTGGGAGGTTTACGTGACCGGGTCCCTTGTGGTGTCAGCCAGGATAGGGATGGCTTCAACACCGTGAAAAAGTCATGTGGCGCCATATGGGAAGAATCGAAGAGTCGAGACATGTGGCCTACTCGTTTGCTTGTAAACAAAAAAGGACACTATTCAAAGCTAAACCCGTTGAGCCGGCACAGTTTCGGCAGTCGGGTGAGGCGGGCGGGGAGCGGAGGCTTAGTGGGTTAGTTACCACGCTGGAGCGTGGTGGTGGGCGTGTATTAGTGTCTGGTACCTCAAATTGATACCTCTGGAGAAGTGTACACTACGCTAGGCAATTGAGCCTGTGCTCGTGGTGTTATAGTGGGTATGAAGTGCGAATTAGAAGGCGTCCGTGAGACTATCAATTGATCCATTGGATGCTGCTCAGAGCGTTGCAATTGATCTTGTGGGGGATCCACGGTAGTGTAGTGTTGGACTCCACCTGCACTCTCAGCGTCATCTCGAAGACGGATCTTCCGCGCTAGGGATAAGAGTGGCATAGTGGCTTGCATGGCCAGAAGGAGGAGTCTTAATGGCTTGACTAGTTTATTTCCTATGGAGTATGGAGTACGAAGTATTTGATGGAGACTAGGAAGTATCAAATTACTAAGTGGTTTTTGGCGAAGCATCAATGAATTGATGAAGTTCAAATGCTGTGTACGAAGTACTTCGTAGTGTGCACTAGATAATAGTGGAGGCCAGACCTAGAGGCAGGCGGAGGCGCGATAAGATTGTGCGCATTGTCGCAGCCAAATGTCGTAGTCATTGAGGCCTCTTGCAACCCGAATGCTACACTCCGGCATTCCGGCTTTATCTAACATCGAAAACGCCTCGGCCTAGAGCACGGATATCGACTTGGCTCTTTAAGAGGCTCGGGTGCGTGCATCAGGTGCTTCTGAGGTTCAATTCCTTGAATTGAATGAAGTCCGACTGGTTCAACATTTGACATGGGAATGGGAGGTCGAGGCAACCACTCAACACCCAGAACCATCAATGAGGGAGTGGGGAGCGAGCGCGGGAATCGGATTGAATTTCCCCGGAGAGGACTGGAGTTTTAGTGTACCAAGTACGAAGTAGTGTTGAGTCTGGCGACCATGGCAGCGAGAAACAGCAGAGCGAACTGATTCGAACAGAGCTACGAGGCACTAACACACAGTGAAGACTTGAGTCTAGACTGCCGCCGTCAGGTGGTGTATGCGACTAGTCTAGCACGGTAGCGTAGCAGTGGGTGAGTAAAGAAGGGAAAGAAGAAGAAAAAAACCTCGCCGAAAGACGAGTGGGCCGGTGGGTTGATGAGTTGAGTGGGCCGATGCCTGGTCAGAAAGTGACAGGTTTTCTGCGAAGTCGCACTCGTGCTCCGAGACCATCTCCTTTTTTTTTTCTTTTTGTTTTTTTTTTTTTTTGTGGCGGAGGAATGCAAGACTTTTTTTCCTTTCTTTTTTTTTCTCCTTTCAACTTTGAACATTAATGGGCATTGCTGGCTGCATGATGGCGTAGCAGGCCACGGGAGGAACATCTGATTTGAATTTGACTTGTGTGAATGGACTGCAGGGCACCGTGGGAGAGCACAGGTGCCCTGTCCTGTCCTGTCCCTGTGTGTTGGAGACTTGGAGTCGGCTTGCAGACCAGCCGGCCTTACGTTAGATGGACGCTAAGTAGACACTAGGGTCGAATCTGGTAGGGTCCTGGTCGGGTATTTGGAATGAAGTTGCAGGTCGTGGGAGGAGCGATTGCGCTAGCGTGCTGCAATGCTAAAGCACGTTGCTCGTAAAGGCAGGGTGTCGTCCAACCAGCAACGTTCTAGTTTTTTCCCAGCTTGGTAAATGTACGCCCAAACTTTAGTGTAGTACCTCAGTATACTACTAGTTAACTCCAGCCCTTACTCCGTACATCCTCGCCTGCACTGGTGGTGACCTACTTCGTACTTACTTGGTAGTGGAGTGTGGCCTGTCCAGGCCAGACTGTTCTTAGCCAGCCAGGCCCAGGTGGACGAAGAGTTTCCACACAGAGTCCGACATCACGACCGTCCTGGACCCATCTTCCCATCTTCCCATCTTCCTCCGCCAGCCTGCAAGCAGTTCCCCCCTTTCTGTCGGAGATAGGCCAACTTCGTAATACCTTTGTTGTGCGCTTGCCGCTAGTCTCGTCCTCAATCTACTGGATATGAAGCATTTTCAGGCTCGATATCACTGACCGGTGGTGTGCTCAATTTTCGAGAAGTGGATCAGACAAACAAACATGCCCACCCCCTCTGCCGTCTGATCTAGGCAGCGCATCCATTGGATGTGAATGAAGCCAGAAGCCAGGCAACACCCATAATATTCATGAGGTCGTATCTGCACCTCTACACCTAGGACCCTCTTGGGATGCCACTCTCGCCCATATACCTTGAAATATGGAAGGAAATTGAAATGAACTTCTTCCCTCATTCTTCCTTCACCACGTCCAAATCGAAAGGATCGCGGCGTAATACTTTTCACTCCATCCAAATCAGCAAAGCAAGTGGAGGTGGTTTATTACCTCGAAGTCCAGAGGTTTGGCTTAGCGTCGTTTTTTCCAAGGGGGAACGTCGATCATTTTCTCGCCCTACCAGCTGATGGGGGGCCAATGCAACGGTGAGCAGCCATCTCATAAATTAAGTAAACCCGATTGAGACACATGAAACAAATTTGACAAGGGGGCCCTTGCAGAGAACAAGGTTAGCCTCATCTTGGACACGCCTGTTCAACGAGCAACCGGGTAAACCGAGGTTTTTTTTTTAACCCTCTGTGAATGGGAAGAGATTGAATCGAAACTGGAAGGTTCGGAATACGGGATAATGACACCTCAATGCGAGTTCGAACGTGCATCTTGAAATTTCAACATGCGGGTGAGCCGAGACATCACGACGAGTCCCACGCGACAGGAACCGCGTTCAGCGAGCTCGGAATTTGCGAAGGAGGAGAAATTGTCTCAAAAGTAATAATCCAGAGTTGATGGTATGGAACACAACTAGGCTGGCAGCTGCTGGCTTTCGGTTGTGTCCAAAGCCGTACGAAGTAGCGATGATTGCTATGGTCTTCCTGTATCCGATATCCCATCTCCCGTCTCCCGAAGCCTCTATCCATGACGGCGCGGGTTTGTGATGTCCCGACGCGCCTCGATTGATTCAATGATGGATTCAGACTAGGAACGGGGGATATTCGGCGGACTTTTTCTTTGGCTCACCAACTTCCGACTAGCCGCATATCGCGGTTGCATCCGCAGCATGTCATAATTGGTATTACTCGTTGGCTGAGTGGAATCAGCATGCCCAGAGCCCAGGAACATCCCCATGCCCCATGTGGGTGTGGGTGGGATAAGGAATAACAGAAAAGGGGAATGTGTATTATTATTATTCTCATTACAATGTCCCGACGTGACCTCTTTTTTGCAAGCCGTTTCGGTCCGGATTGAAGCAATGCAACTCCAAACCCCAGCTCTGCCAGGCACAACCGCAAGGGGGGGAAATTTCCCGCAGACCCCTGAAATGAGGCGCGTCGATCATCGTAGGTTCTTGTGTGGACCAGCCAGAGGAGAGTGAGATCCAGATAACCGAAAGACCGGAAACTGCCTGCAGGCTGTTGCGACTATTACCACTTTGCAGTCTTATTAGGTGGTACCTGCTTTCAGAGCACTTGAGGAATGTTGCAACGGTCCTCGATCAGCAGCCACTTTGACAACGTCGATCCCTTCCATGATGTCGGCGTCTCGTCGGATCTAAGGTGATAAGACTACGAAGTACGAATATGCAGTACGAACAAGAGCGAATAACAACCACGGCTATTTGCCTCGAGGCCTTGTGGCAGCTTGAAAGTTGGACATTGGCCCACAGTTTGGCATGATCAATGCCTTACGAAGTACCTGAACCTTGCGGAGTCGCAATAGCTCTCCACACGGACACATCGATCAATCAATGCTATTTGATAGAAGATTGAAATGGTAACCAGACCACAATTAGCCGCGAGAGCTGAACCAGAGCCCACTGAGCGTGCTCCGAGTTTCGGCCTCGAGGAAGAGAGAAGTCCACTTTCTCCGCCAACCCCCGAACCAGGAAGAAAGAAAAGAGAGGGAAAAAGAAAAGGGGGGGGGGGGGAAAAAAGAAAAAAAAAAAAAGAAAAGGGAATTCGAGCGTTCATGTCTTTGAAACCGTGAAACTACCACCTCGCCCGCTGAGCATCAAATCTACACTCTGCACCGATACGAGATATCTTCATTACACTCCTGTCCCCAAACATTCATTAAGGGATCACAGGAGTGGTCTGGGCGTCGTTCGGGATTACCTCGTTGCCTCATCGAGGAGGATTGAACAAATTATTAGGATGTGCTTCGGTGCATGGTCCGTGTGTCGGCATGAATTTCTCGGGAAACAAGCATCATTGCTGTTTTCGGATCGACTACTTTTTTTTTTTTCGTTCTCTATTCTTTTTTTCACTTCCTTTTTCCCTCTCCCCGCGGCGGGGCAAACATCCACACTACGAATCGAGTCCTTTCGCGAGCACCATGTAGCCAATGCCCAAGGTGCGACGAAGTGGCTCCGCAGTGTTGGGCTGTGTTCCTGAGCCCAGTCTGCCTCGTACTTGGATGCTCGAAAAAGTTTGGAGGACGTCCAGACTAGTTCACACTACTTCTTACATGGAGGGATTGAGGGATTGAGAGCTTCCACCAACTATTATCAGGATCCAGTATGCTGTACGAAGTAGTGCTGCTACTCTTTAATTCCGGGCAAATAATACTTGGAGAATTAGCAATGCTACTCTGCGCCCATCGTCTTCAAGGCTCAATCCTACCCAGCTTCCCGATCGGCATCATCCTCACGCCATCGGCAGGGTCGAGATCTATTCCAACGGGATATCCAGGCTTGTTAGACGGCGAACAGCAGACGAAGCTCTATTGATGTTCTGGCCTATGGAGAGTTGCTCCAGGACTACAGGTGGTCCAAAGTAGTGTAGTAGTCCTGCTACTAATGTAGTGGAGTGTAGCCTTGGTGTAGTGAGGTGGAGAGCCCACAACGGCAGGGACAGACAGGACCACTTCGTTCGTGTAATAGCCCGCAGACCCCTGCCGAGAATTCCCCCATCTATCAATCTAGGCATTTACACCCTCGTTGAACGTGGGTGGCTTAAATTGAGGCTCAACGCTCAGCCAACTACCGTTCAGGACCGGTCCAGCGCTCGGCGGAACTCTACAATCCCATCCCACCGGCGTCTACGCTATTACTTGGGCGTAGCATCGACGACCTTCCCGAGAGAACCTGTCACATTGCGCACAGGACACCCCAGCTTGTCCGGTGCTACGAAATATGCTTGAAACTTGACACAGCCCAGTCTTACACGTTAGAGGACACGCTGAATCACGAATGGAGTCGGGGGTAGCATGGTATGGTTGCGTTAGCCTTGATCAAGACCCGAGATCAATAATTGGGTTCATGTTCCTACCCGCCAGTAGTTGGAGGTGCGATACTTAGTTTACGTGCCGAGGTAATAATACTCGAACTATCAACAGAACCTCAATTGATCAAGTTGATCCAGGGTCGATTAAATGCGCCATGCCGCAGCTCGGTTCTTCTTCTTGTGGAAGCATCGTGGCCTGGCGTTTGTACGAGGTACGAAGTAATAGTGTACGAAGGAATTGATTCAATGTTGTGATTTGATACCCCAACGTCGTACTTCGTACCTGAACCCTTGGAACCTTCGGCCCCCACTCTGTGTAATAACCAGCACCAAACTCGAGCTGGAGCTGACTCGGTCCCCGTCCCGGCCGGTAAGCAGACGGCTACTCCGGGTTCGTTAGATCATTTGATATTATCGTAGACAATAGGTGATGGCACTGCCGGGGACCGTTGCAGCACTTACACCAGGGCCTGATCAATTGGTTATTGATTGATGCCCTGGATCCACTGCGAATACAGCACCACAAAACCACTTACTTCGTAATAATGTCAACATTGAAGTGGCCAAGTGGCTTTCACATGTACTCTTGCGCTGTTGCACGCATCAAATCAGTTGATTGATCGATAATTATTCCGTACTGCCGAGTACGAACATTTGAGCAAAAAGTCACTTCTGTTGGTAGTGTACGAAGGAGGCTGCTGACTACAAATGCACCCAACACAATCATCACACTGAGAGAGTACGAAGTACGTACTTACACTCCACTCCTCCTTTCTACCAAGTAGGAAGTAGAACCTTCCTCTCGTACGTCCAAACCGAATCTCGCCTTGCACACCCAACTCCAACAACACCCCATCCATCACCAGGGCGCGGCAAGGTCATATAATTACGGCGAAGAAGAGCCGCGGCGAAAAGCGGGTCTTGCATTTGTTTCTTTCCCTCCCCCCTGGCCCGTGGGGCTTGTGGCCCTCTGAAACTGTCCGAGGACCTGACTGCCGGCGTCCAGTCCCAAGCCCCAGTCTTCTAGCCTACCGTCGTGGCCACATTATCCTCCTCCCCAGATGGAGCAGTACTGTTTAGATTACATACTTGTCATACTAGCGAAGCGTGCTGGCTGGCCAAGACCACACTCCACGCCACCACGAGGGGCGTCTGCCACATCCAATGACCGTTGTATCGATAACAGCGTCCTCGGCGACGCCTTGTCGGGACGATGATGATCGTCGTTCTCTGCCCACCTTGTGACTGGCCCTTTCTGTCAACCAACGAGAGACACAGAGAGAGAGAGAGAGCACTACACAAGCCAACGGTCTCTGTGGTCCAAGGGTACCTACCGTACGCTACCACACACGCCCCCTTTTTGGCCCCCCCCTTACCTTTGTGCCTTTCATGACATGCCAATGGCCCCGATGTGAAGGAATGGGGGGCGTGGACATTTTCTGTTGAGGGAAAACGACTTACTTTGATCGAGGTTGAACCTTGTCCTCCTTGGCTCCCGGCGTATCCCGCTTGGTTTCTCCTTTTTGCTGTCTGTTTCTGGTGGCCCCAGTCTAGGCCTAACGCAGGAGGGGGACGTTGGACGGATGACATCTCGAGGTTTGGGATGGGAACGAGAGGATGGCGCGGTTGTTGGACGCTGCAAAAATCACCTTCTCCCCTCGCTGGTGTTGCATCTCCCTCCTCATTGAAGGAACTGACTCACCGGAATAGGGTGCGTCTCTTGATACCTACTGCATGTCTTCTCCTCTTTCTCCCGTCCTCACGCCCCCCCTCTTTAGCCCCCGCCATCTTAGTTTTCTTGGTTGACACCTCGACTGGAGTACAGCCTCCCACGGAGGTACCCTTTGACTGAAGCGGTGTACTGCCACGGGACCCGGTACATCAGGCCCCTTCGGTACTCGTCACGAGAGGGAGTGTTCGTTTGTACGCTACTACGCTTATTCCAACCAAGAAGGATGGCTGGCCCACCGGTTAGACCGGGGGCCGCGGGGAAAGGCGAGCCCTATCTCGAGACCTTCACACCCAGCCCTCCCTAATGGTGAGCACAAGCACACAGCCTATATTTGGGCGAAGTATGGCCGACCGCCATCGTGGGCGAAGGGCAGAGGATGGGGAGGGGAGGGGCGTGGGTGGCTAGGAGAAAGAAAAGGAATAAGACGAGAACAAGAGGTCCCGGGTCCGCAACACTCGAGAGAGAGAGAGGGGAGGGGGGAGGGGGGCGTGGCGTCCACAAAAAAAAAAGAGACCTCACCGCCCGTTCTGTCTCTCTACCTTAGTCCTATGTCATGGCCCCGACCACCTCGAACGATGCCCAGGTATCTCTAGTACCCTTGATCAGAGATGCTCGAGAAACTTGCCCGCGAAATAGTCTTGCCACTAGTCTCGGCAGTGAAAAGTGGTACACAGACACTCCGATCTAGTACTTCTTTCGGATATCTCGAGGCGGGTGGGGTGTGTTGAGGCAAGGGTTGCCAGAATGAGAGGAGAAGAAAGAAAGGGAAACCCGAAGGACACCGAGCCACCTTTCTTCTCCCATCACCGTGCAGAGAGACAGCCGGGACAGGTAAAGTACTACGTGGACATGCGTCTGTATGCCCCTTTTTAGTGGGACAAAAGGTCCCGTCCCTACATCGAAGCGAGCATCGCGACTCTCGAACCGGGTAAGGCGAGAGAGAATTTTTCACACTCCTAGCTCGATGAGGAACTCTTTCTGGGGCCCTTTGTTCGAATATGTCGCCTCGCAGCGAATGATGCCATGTGGGCATGAGAGGGAGGCGACCATGCCATGCCATGCCATGCCGACGTCTTCCCCTCCTCTCCGACGGTTGAAGGGATGGTCTTTCTCTCTTTGCTCTCTTGGCAACGGCCTTACGATGAGCTATCACTTCATCATCTGAGGGTGTATAGACGTATGTGTGGACGTAAATGTCGCCGGTAGCTGCGTCTGGCTAAGTACAACGTGGGTAACGATGCCTTGTACCCCCCCGCTCCCCCCCAGTCTGCCTGTCCATCTATGCACGTCTCTTTTGGGTCTTGGATTATGGGGCAGTACGGAGTCGTGCCTCCTCATCAGCCCGCCATGTCTTGAGCCACTATTCTTTCTCTAATCATCGTATACTTTGTGTCACGTCTATGACTGCAGTGAGATCGCACCTCGTACCCATTCTCGATACCCACATCTAAACTACGATATCTCATTCTTCTCCTAGTAGACACCCCATCGTACTATGCTGTAGAACAGTTCAGTCTCCAAGTTCACCTACTGTGCTTTTTTCCCACTCCCGCCGAACTACTACCCAGACGGGCGCCGAGACGAGTGGAACCATACAGTCAGAAAAGTCCTCAAGATGCCACTGGCGTGGCAACCTCGAGACGAGACTACGAAGTAATAAAAAAAAACTGGTGACTGTTTCATTCTGTCTAGTGACGTCAAGTCGACTTCGAACGCCTTGCCTCGAGACCAAGATTCTTCCGAGCCACGCTGTCGTTTCCCAAGGCGTGTTTCGAGGTCGGCCTATTATACGACACCCTTGTTGTGGGGCGTGAAGAATCCAGAAGGAATCCGCTCGGTTGGGGCCACATCTGTTCTCGAAATCTAGACGGTCCGGTTTCACTCCCATTACTACTAGCGCTATCCATCCATTCCTGTAACTCATGTGGCAAAACTCATATTCAAGGACAGGAGATCTGACGGGAAACAGCCGGAGCAGGTCTGGTGCCTCTGTACACTAGAACATAGTTGCTACCATCTCGCTTGGTCGCACCATGCCGATCCATCGGCGACGAAATGCTGGGCCATCCAGGGCAGTGCCATCAGCTTAATTGTAAATTACCTCAAACGCGATGGCTACAGGGCGGGGGGGGGGGAGATGTTGTATTGGCTACCAGGCCTACCAGAGACAGAGGTTTGGCCAGGAGAGATTTCGATTGAGGGATCTTCATGTGTTCGTTAGATGGCAAATCTGCCCGGGGAGGGTATTATCTTGGCCCCATTGTCTAATTGCTGTACGCATTCTGAAGCATTCAGTAGATTCACCGAGATATCACCAAGTTTGAATGACCCTATTACTACCTCGGGGAAAGATAGAGAGAGACTCGAATGGACTCGAAATTTGTCTTTGACCCTCTGTTCAATCTAAGTCACAATGGCCTCCCTTCTCCCCTACGTGTTTCTTCTTCAAAGTTTTCGTCAAGTTTTGAAGAGCAAACTGACTCCGGGCTAACTCGCGCTCTTTAATCCGATAGGTCGCGAACCTCCCATCGAGGATTCCAAGCATCGTGTCTCTCGAATATACCCGTCCCGGTCAAGGATGCCCGTCCTTGTCCCTCCAGATATCATAGAACCAAGCTCGACTTGGGGCTGGCGGAAGAGGAACTTTGTCTCGATAACCTTTCCACAGAGGCTCGTCACAGCAACTCCTGTTGTCCCTCCCCGATCAAGAGCTCTGGAGTCTCAGTATACTGTTCCCACGCTGGTATAGCAGGTTCATTCCTACAAGCCTGTCGATGTCGGCATTCATGGAACAGGGGAACAGAACCACATCTAGAGCCTGAAACCGAGTCTCCATGCCGGATAGTTAAATCGCACGCTTCGTGTCCTCTGAACGAAGTGGTTTTTATCTTCGCCTCGCCTCGATGGGTGATTTGAACGAGAAGTGTCGGGCCTTTTGGCGGTGGTGTCTAGACACCGGCTGGGGCTCCTCGTAGATGTATGTACACATGCTTGAAGTCTAAACTGCACAGCTTTCGTAGTATTCCTGTCATTGTCCAAGACAACGACTTATTTAGATTTCTTAAAATCTCGAGAGATGGCTCATAGAACCGCTCTATCCCGGTACAAAACCTACACAGTTCAAGTGACGCCGATGGCTTGGCCATTCTTAAACAGGATGTCTGCTTCGATGCCGAATTGAGAGTCACGTATGCCCTCCCCAATATCCAAAGATGATGAAGACAAGATGGATAGGCGTCGGAAAGATATTCCAAATCCCCGAATACTCACGACTGTCTGAATCATTGAGCCCACAATCCTACAGAAACCCCGAGTGTCCCTCCGCAAGACCTAGTTACGCCAAGTTACGCTTACGCCCGATGTCTGAACTCTCCAAAAGAGGGCGAAAAAAAGGAAAATAAAAAATAAAAAAAAAATCATCAAAACGGAGACTCGTGATTTAACGAGAGAGACAAGGGTTTGTCACGGAGTAAAACAGACCCTTCATCCCTTCGTCCCCCATACTCGGATCCATCTCTCGGTCTTGCTTGTCGACAAGGAACGGAGAAACGTCGAAAGAAGGCCCGGCCCAACCAGAGTCTGCCGACGAGGTTTGAGAAAGCAAGTCGGGTCTCGAGTGAAGTTTGTGTGAAGTTGTGTGCTTAATTAGACAATGCTCCTAAAAAAAGCAAAGTCCCAACGAACATCCTCCAGTCGCCCTCCCCAAGACGTTTCTTTCCTCTAAGATGGGGGAGAAAATTTCTATACAGACGCCGGATTCCACCTCTCTCCCCCCTTTCTTTCCTTGTTGATGACCTCGAAATCTCGGGTCCGCCATTGTTTCCGGCCGGCTCGCCCTCCGATCTTCTTTGATCCCTTAATCTCTCGGTCTCATATCGTAGTTTCACATATTGCGTCGTATTCGACTAGTGGAAGGAGAAAGGGGTTGAGGGGATCTAGACCTCAATTGAAAGGTAGGATCCATTGGCCTGTCTGCGTAGCATATTCGCCTAGACAACTTAACATCGCCAGCACGCTTCTTTTCTCCGAGGGATGATCTTTCCGAATGTAGCATCCCGAGTTGCTTGTCTGGGGACATAAAGTTGCGAAGCTATTCATTTTAGGAAGCGATCAGATCTTCCAGCTATGGAGCTTTGTGGAATGCTTCGAGGAGATCGCACAATACAGCGAATAAACTATTCTGACGGGCTGCTCCTGGACCGCTTCCGGCATCAATAAGAAGTGGCTGGCGGCATCTACAATTCGTCTAAATTGTAGCTATGAATGTCTTAAGCATTTTTCGAGTTTAGTTCATTGCCCATTGCGGGATCGCAGAGCTACCTAGATGGTAGTTATTATTCACCTCTGCAATATTGCTAACTTCCTGACATATTGGATCCTCAGCAACAGACAAGCGCCTTTAGAATTGTGCCGCATATAGGGCAACGTTTAATAGAAAGGGTCTCCATCAGCCGGATCGCTGCCGATTACTAGCGGGACTTGGCTAGACTACAGACGAGAATAGCCCGAGACCGATATGTTGCTCTGCCACTGGGGAGGGCGTATCCGTCCTCTGTATATGTCTGTCTTTGTGGCAACCTCATCCCAACTTCAATCGTGCGAGCGCAGTGATGGGAGTCGGCATGGGCCACTGGGCCACGAGCACATACAGAGTGTGTAGAGAATCAACGGAGCAACGATGTATGCAGCCTCGCAACCGCGAAGACCGCGAAGCACACACTTAGGAAGTCAACATAAATATGGGGAATAGAGACGAAAAGGCAAAGCCATGAAGGACAGGCTAAAGAAACTATCTATTTACAGTATTTCGCAAGGCCCTTAGCCATGCTGAAATCCTCCCCAAGGTGCATGCATAGCCATAAGCACCAACGGACCCAAGAAACAGGCTCTGCCCCATCATGAGAAGTAAAGAGTGTCGGCTACCTCCCACCCGAGCGCTTTTCCGTGACGTTCAAATCTGCCGAAGCTATAGGCAAACAACGCATGGGACAGCCGGAACACGTAGAAGATGATGGCAAGAAAATGGGAAAGAATGGCAACTTGTGATGTTGAAAAGACAACAGTACCATGATGTAGAATTATCCTCCGCCAACTTTTTTTTACTCTCAAGAACTAGTGTACATGTATATGTGGAATCAGAGAATTAGAATTGAAGCATCGCCCATGCTTTTATCTGTGAACGAGAAATGATGCTCGCTGCGATGGTAAGTCATGATGAGACCAAAACAAAGGGGGAAAAAAAAGAGCAAGTGAAAAATTAAACTTGAGTTCATGAACTCATGAGAATCGAAGCGGACTGTGACATAGGAGATATGCCTGAGAATAGGTAGCGGGATGGTAGTTCTCGAGTGCTGCGAGATCCCGAATATCGCAAGACCTGGCCACCAAGATCATTGGAAGTTCGCCCAGGTGTTGCGAAAAGGAGAAGAAGAAAAAAAAAGGGAGGAATGTGGATAAAATCTCATGGTGTTAGAGAAGCCTCTCATGCAAGGCAACTTCAGTGGTATCGCAAAAAAAGTAAAGGAAAAAAAGAAACAAAAAGTGTCGTGTAGGTGTGTATCGTCGTAATTTCCGCTGCCTTCCCTTTCCATGCATACCCTTTAAACCAAACGCCAATCAATGTGCAAACGACCAAACCTCCGGGAACAATCAAACTTCAACTCCACTATGCGTCTACGCGTCAAACTTGAGGTACACCGGTCCTCTCCCTTCCCAAGGACTCGAACAATTGATCAGGAGGGATCCGTCGGATGCCGCTCGACCGGTCAATCATTGAAGTGGGGGCTGGGATGTATCCCTCGCGTTTCTTTTGAAGCCGGTCAAGGAGAACACCAGCAAGCACGATGATGAGCGTGAGACCCAGGGAGATGGCGAGTCCGATTAAGACGACGAAAACGAGAGGCATGTTACCTCCTGTGTAGTCTGCGTTAGCCGCCTGCAAGGGAGGGAGAATTAAGAGGGAAGGGAGGGGAGGGAATAGGGGGAGGGTAATAGGAGAATGGTTCAAGCATACCTCTAGCGGTGAAGAAGTCTTGGTTCTGCGAGAATATCTTGGTGATAGATCCCGCGACGTTCCCAGAGTTGGTAGTTAGAGCGTAAGGTTGATAGGACTGGCCGTCAAAGACAACCGCAGACGCGGTCCCGAAATCTTGGAGGACCAGAGATCCGGTCAATACCAAGGATTGCCTGTTTGGAAGGATGTCGGTAGCGTCATGACGTTCCGTCAGGGAGAAGACTTGCATGCTCTTGACGACGGAACCCGAGAGCAGACCCTGAGGCGCTGTAAGCCACTTAGACCCGTCATACTTCATCACGAAGATGGAGTTGTCATTAGCGTGTCCCATAACCCAGAGCTGCGATCCATCACTGGATCCCATAGTCATCACCTCAACGGGCCCAGGAAGGGTATCCGCACCGGGATAACGGTCCCATGCCTGCGTTTGTGAGTTGTATGTGGCAAGCGATGTGCTAACCGTGTCGTTAACAGTCAGGGAACCACTGGCCACGAGAGTGGTGTCACTCGTCCAGATTAAGGAGTCGACGATTCCGTGAAGGTTAACGCCAGGCTGTTGCCATTGGGTTTGTGCAGCATTGAATATGCAGACTCCGGAGCAGGGGAGGGAGCCAGCTTGAGTAAAGGAGCCTCCGACAAATACCAGTCCCGTTTTCGGCTGAATGGCGATGGACGACACGGTTGCGTTGTCACCACCAACCGCAGGGGGTTGGGCCGGGAACGACCTTGTGGCCAGGTTGTAGGCGACAAGGCCATGAACAGCTGCGCCATCGACCGTGCCAGTTACTGATCCGCCAGCGTAGAGGACATCATCATCTCCTATAGCTACAGCGGTGAAAGTGGAGTTATCGTTGATGGCAGAGCCAAGGCCGCTGATCTTGTCATTATCTGCACCGTCAATGAGGACAAGATTCTTGACAGTCGAGCCATCGGAGGCATTGGCAGAGAATCGGCCACCAAGAACAGTAACATTGCGACCGCCTGACTCGTAGAAGGCGCCAGTCGTAACACCCGACGCACCTTCGTCAGGCAGGAGAGCGCGGCGTCTAACGCTAGGCGACGAGGGTGTAGAATCCGAGTTGGCGACGATTTTAACAGGGAACCGGTTCAGTTCACCGTCGGTAAGAGTAGCGGCGCCATTGGCACTGACTTGGGAGGATGATACGGAACCTGCATATAGGGAGCCGCCTCCGGGGATATTAAGGATCGATGCCGTGAGGGCTCCGCCATAAGCGGGAACAGACTGGTCAAGGTTTTGGAGCCAATTGTTCTGAGATGGAACCCATATGGCAAGCCCGGAAACTGGGGTGGCCGGATTGCCGCTGAACGCTACACATTCTGTAAAGTCACCCGCGAAGGCGACTACGGTTTCAGGTTTATTGGCTGTGAGATTAAGCTGCATGGCAACGACATGCTGAATTTCGCCGTTGACACCGGCGCCGAGGGCAGTCCAAGAGTTGCTCTCGGTGTCGAAAGCGGCCGCGTTGCCGAGGTCTCGAACATTCCTAGCCGCGCTGGAGAACCGTCCGCCAATATACAGCTTCGTATCCACAAGGAGCATCGAGTTAACCTTGCCGTCAAGGCCGCCCTCAAGCGTGCCTACGCGATCGTTGGCAGTATTGATTGAAACGACGTTTTGGGCATCCTGGGATGAAAGATCGCCTCCGACGTAGAGCACATCCCCGGACGCGGCAAGAGAAGTAACGACAGACCCGCCCGAGAAGTCGGACCCGAGCCTGTTGATAGCAGAGGCCCGGATATCGGAGAGCTGGACGCTGGTAGAGGCGGGGTCGTAGTCGAAGAGGCCGTTCAGTCCACCAGTCGAGTTGATCAAGCTAAAGCCAACCCGCTGGGCGACGAACACCATTTCGTCCAGGTTTTGGTCAGCGAGAGGGGTAATGGTCACGCTGGGTCGGAAAGACGATGAACTCGCGTCAACGTAGCCGAAATAAATTTGGTCATACTTGTCGAAATTATTCGTCTGGTAGAGCGAGGTGGAAAATGAGATTCGGTTGTTGCTAGACATAATACCGGTGATGTTAACTTGTCCCCTGGAGGGGCATGTGCCGTCGCCAATGCAGCCGGGCGTGTACATGTTGACAGAGTAGTTTCCCGATTCCTTGATATCGGGGAAAAATACAATGGATGCAGAGTCCTCAGTGATGGGCGCGGACAGCCGTGCTGTCAGGTACTTAGAGCTGCTCTGGGCCGAAGGTGACTCTTCCCAAGGGCCTGTAGCGGTCGCCGAGGATGCCGTACCCAGCCCAGCGCAAGCAGGCTCATTAAACCTGTTGATGGCATAGGAATAGATGTCATCACCGAATAGCTGAATGCCGTTAAAGCCACCACCAGAACCATAAAACTCGGAGACATCAATCCTGAAACTATTCATTCCGACCGAGTTGACAAAGTGGAAATCTTGGAAGGGAACATCTGGGTCATTGCTCAAGGGACACTGATTAGTGCAGGACGAGTTTTGGCCCGTGGCAGGGTCGATGTAGGTGAAGTTGAGAATCCCATTGTCGGGAATGACCGTAAAGTGCCATGTTTTCGTTCCACGGCCGTCTTGTCGAGTGTTCCACAGCCTGAGCTTCGTTGGGCGGAATCCGAAGTCAAAGTCGGCCTGCCAAAATCCCAATGAATTGTCGGCCAAAAGCCAAGTGTTTCCAGGGCCGTCGACACCGTCCGTCTTGCAGATGATATTTCGGGGATCGCTGAAGCCGGCGGTCGTGCTGCTGAGACCTGCACTGATCCGGGCATCTGAGATGTTGATGACCTGTTCATCCGGGGTGGAAGGTGTGGTGGCATTGCCAATGCCGGTGAAAGATCCCCCAAATATGATGTGGCCGTTCGAAGCCTTGGTGATTGAGGACACTGGTCCGTTGAAGCCCGTAAAGGGGAGGCTAATCCAGCCCTCGTCTTGATTCCAGGCAATAGCATTCGTGGAGTCGTCCGCCTTAAAGTTTCCTCCGATATATACCCTGTCCGTGTCCTGGTCGCAAAGGACGGTGTTTACCTGGCCTTCTAAACCGTCCAACGGAGTTATTTCGCCGGTATCGGGATTATATCGCGCAATGGCCTGGGACTTCTGCCCGTTGAGGCTGGTGAAATTACCACCTATTATCACACCAGCAGAGTCTCCATTGCTTCTCGTGAACGAACACATAGTTCGGATTGACGCGTCGGTCGAGACGAGAGAGGCGAATGCGCTATTAGGTAGTTGCGTGAGAAGAGATTCGCTACCATTCTTTGAGAATGCATTCTCGCTCTGGCCTTCGAATTCGTAGAGGGAGATGCCAGTGAAATCTCCAGCAATGCCGATCCGACCGAGGCGAGAGAAGTCGATGTTCGATTGGGGAGCAGGATTGAGGTTGATCGCGTGTGATAGAGATGGTGCAAAGGCGGTTAGGGTAAGGAGCGCCTGCGAGAGAGAGAGTGATGAGTTGAGGCGACGCGCCCTCCGAGAAGGGCGGCGCGGGGACGAAGTCATTTTGTCGACCGCTATCTGAGAATATCACCAACTGGTGAGACAGGATTTTTATTTCACCGAATCAACAATAAACACGACGTATACAAATTGGCGATATGGGTATCTGAAAGCATTTGTCGCAGATGATGTTCACCGACTGCTCGTCATCGCAAGGTCGCGTGGATCGGAATGAATGGCGTCGATTCGTATCGGTTCGGCAATCGAAGTGAGGTTTCGCGAAACGCGGGTGTGGGGGATGAAGAGAGTCGGCGAGCGTAATCGATCGTCAAAGGAATTATCGTGTGTGAAGACTGGCGTGAAACAGGGAATGGAGCGGTGACGAGTCGTGAAAGAACGAGAGTCGTGGGCGGAAACAGGCAAGAATGAGAGTGGAGCCCAAATATCGGCTGTTCGTTGGCAAAGGGAAAGTGGAGGATGTGGCAGTGAAGGCGGAAATGAATTATCGTGGTTCGTTCCTCGCACGTCTCGGCGCGTGGGATAGAATTTGCCGTCTTGAAAAAAAAATCGCCTACTCGAGATCGTCAAGTCGAGAAATTGAGTTTGGATCGGATTGCGAGAGAGAGAGAGAGAGAGCACGAAGGCTGAATTGACGAGGTTCGGGAGATTAGAGTTTTGACGGTGTAAGGAACGAAACGGCGCTTGGGAGTTTGGGGGGTCTGGCTCAGGAACCTGAAGACTGAAGCGTTTTGGGTCAGTACATTGTTGTACGGGAGTGTTCGGAGAAGGTGGAATGGTGTGAGAGTGGTGCAACGGTGGATTGGTGGGCTGCCAACATCAAATGAGATTGCATCGGGCCAAGGTGCAGGAAACGTGGTACCACCAAGTACCCACGGACATTGACGTGGTGGTGCCTGGGCTTTAGAGGGCTCTGAAGGGCTCTGGAGGGTTTGTGGTGCCCGGTTCCAGGTGCCAACACGAGGCCTAACCTTTTGGGTGCCGGTTCCTGTCTCGGATCCTCTCTGTCGCGAAACAACAAAACACGGGGCCAACCTGGTTCGCTCAACTCAGTTCACACAAACCAGGCGACACAGTTGCACTTGGCTTCAAGTTGGCTTGGGCCTCTTGCACCTTACGTCAGATTCAGATTGGCTTCAGAACCAGGACAGGGGCCACGGAGAGAGCGAAAGCGAGGAAAATCATCGGGGCCACGACGTGGAAAAGAGATGGGATGGAAGAGAACCAAAAGCGCAAGGAATGGCAGCAATCATAAATGCTGGCAAAAAGAAAAGGAAAAGAAAAAACCAAAAGAAAAAAAGGAATGTTAAGAGAACACTGAAGGAAAAGGTCGGAGAGACACAGGTCAATGATGACAGCGCCGTCGATTGATTGAATGTCTTTTCTCCAAGACAAATGTGCCCACTTACCCAATTTAATTGATGTCAAGTCCTCAACTAGTCAAGAATCTGGCGCAAGAGACCTCGCTGTGATCGAGCCTTCGTGACGCTTGGCAGGGGATCTGAGATTTGTCTCCCACTTTCCTTTCTGCCAATTTCAACCAGCCGATGGAACAACCAATGGATCTGCGCAAATGTGGAGGTGGCCCGCCACAATCAAGACAAGACAGAAACCCGGCCGGATGTACTATTCCATAGATCATCCACGCCCCGGAAGTCCAGCTCGCCTATTTTATGTTCAAGCCGGGATGATATCAAATCTCGACGATGCCGGTCTGGTGGTAGGAAATGTCTTTAGTGAAATATTTCCTCCTTCAAATCCGGTTAGAACCTGTCCCAGGTTGCTGTCTTCAAAATCCAATCCTTTTTTTTTTTTTTTTTTTTTTTTTTTTTTTTCCACGCTCAATGCGTCTAGGGTCCTGCCTAATGACTAGATTTTTTTTTTTCCTTTCTTGAATCGGAATTGGGTGATGGTGTGTGGCTTGGAGTCAACGAGTGCGAAAACCACTGGGGTTCGACTTCTGGTCGGAAAAGTCTGGAAATCGAATGCCTTGGTGTCTTGAGGGCGAGTCTGTGGTGTCAATATCTGGGTCGTCGATATGATCGGAGCAAGTAGGCCTTGGTCAAAAAAACGAGAGTAGTTGGGTGATAGTGAGAATCTCCGGGAATCGAGAATTCAATCTGAGCATAGTCAGTCAGTGCATGTTCAAACCGGCCGGATCAGGGGGTCTTGTCGACTCATGGAATGACGGAGATCTCACCAAAAAAAGCGAAAGACAAGAGCGGTTGCTGCTAGCAGAGTCTGGTAGAGAGCGACAAAGTGACACAAGTTTGTGTCTGGAAACGGAGTGATCCGGATGGATGCACAAGAGACACGCCACAGGTGCTGCAACCAGCCGTAGAGGGGGCAGAAAAGAGCGACTGAAAAAGAAAAGAAGAGAAAAGACCGTGTGTCAAAACGAACGAAAGGGAAAGAATGATGAGATGCCCAATTCGGTGAGGGAAAGAGTGTCGCTGAAGATGAAGAGAGAGATATACAAAGTAGGAAGGAAATGAGAGGATAGAGAGCGGGTAATGCTTCCTACGTGTGTCTCCCCTGATGGAGAGGCTATCCTGGTCGGTCTTCCCCGTGCTTCGTACCTCGCCCTTCATAATCCACTGTCAATTGATCAATGATACCTCAACCATGAACTACACTACTTCTCGGGAACAAGTCAAGGCCCCTGGTTCCCGCCATCGAGAATGCCCTCACCCCTCTCCCCTCTCGGTGTTGTTCACACGCGGCTGGGGTTCCCGGTCCAAATCACCAATTGGGGCCCCTGTTGGACCTGGTTGTACCTCCAATTTCTCCACTGCCCTTGCATCTTGCATCTGCAGTTTCCTTCCAAACGACCAAAGTTTTTTCGTGGCCAAACACCACCATGTTCCAATCTTAGGCTTTCTTTGTCGACTCTGCCCATGCTCTGCATCTGCCTACATATTTCTAGCAAAATTTTCCCCTGCCCTACAGAAATGGCGTCCTATAAAGTGTGCGATCGTGTCGTTTATGGGGTAGTACGCATGCACCAACCACTCGTGCTGGCTGCAGGCCGAACTGAACACTGGACAGGGTGGACAGAGCCATGTGGGATTCAGGGGCGGCCTCATACTTCTCCTGAAAAGTAGCATTGAACATAACTTGGCTCGAGGTGGAAAAAAAAAAAGTGGTTGTGCACAAAGACCGCAGCATCGTTCCTCTCAACCGCAAGCTGCCTCGTACTTCGTAGTGTACACAGCCCCAGGTTCCGAACAAGTCATTTGATCATTAGAGGCTGGGCAGTGGAGCAGGACTTTACGAAGTCTTACTTCGTGGAGACCGGCCCGTAACGGTCACCGGTCGGCGACGGGGAACAAGTCTACCTTTGAGGCGGAGGAGTGGTCTCACCAGGTCGTCCACCCAATAATAAAACACCAGAGGTTGAGGAGATTCAAACCAGACAGCCATCCAGTTTCTTCCTGATATCTAGTACTCTAAGTTCTAATAATGTAGACGAAAAATGTATCGATATTTTGTAGTACTCCCAATCGCAATCAAAGATCCCCTGCATTTATTGCCTACACTCTTCCTGGTGTCGTAGGCGTCGTCGAACTTGCCAAGTGTGCAAGTTGTGTTTAGATTCTCCATCTACGAAGTAGATCCCAGGGCACTTGGAGCAAACACAAATCAATGCTGTGTTCGGTCGACCTGCAGGGGAGATTTTGAATTGACGTATCCGAGGAATAGAAACGACGTAAAGAGGAAGAGAAAACTTGAGAATGCAGTTCTAGTTCTATTGATTGATCATCTTGACCATGGAATCGAAGTGAAGGCGTTTGGTTGGACTAGCCAATCCCACTCGTCACTTCAACAAACGTCTTGAATGATGATAGACCGTCCTCTTGGCAGCCAATACTCCTGCGAAGTATGTATAAACGTCCGCCCCGTGATGACACGAATTTCCAAGAGACAAGTGTTCACCCCCCTGTCTCTGATATGCGAATTGTCTGAAATGCCAGAAATTTCGCGACCTGGGACGTCTTTCCTACACGCTCCGTCCCCAGAACGATGTCGGCAGATCATGCCTCTCAGTACCAAGCTAT
The DNA here is from genome assembly GCA_000812075.1 of Scedosporium aurantiacum. Lineage (NCBI taxonomy): Eukaryota > Fungi > Ascomycota > Sordariomycetes > Microascales > Microascaceae > Scedosporium > Scedosporium aurantiacum. The sequence continues at coordinate 57,844 of JUDQ01000001.1, forward strand.
GAATCCGGCCGCTAGAGCGAGGATTTAAATGCCGTGCTAACAGGATTACCCTTTGTGCTGTCAGCCCTTACCGCGCCTGTCACCTCTGATCTACCCTCCCCATAATAGCATGAATGGTATAAACAAACTCCAGTTTCAACCCAAATCTCTGGTTCCGGCGTATATGTCTTGCAGTCCCGCATCCCCCTCCCCCATGTCTCTTGAACAGGATAGGTCTCCTTATTCTATCTAATTGCCCGGTCCCAAGCCTCAAAAGCCTCCGACACGGCATTGAACCCAGAAATAATAATAAAAAGCGTGGGTGAAACTGAACCGCGCCGTCTGTCTTCCAATCGCGACCTAGGGCAATAAATACACTACGAAATACCTTGGTAGATAGGATCAATCCTCTGATCTCCCACGTAATCCTCCAACTCAAGACACTCACACCAGGGGTCAGCACTCTCCAAGACTTGCAATTACCTTGCCCCACGGGCCTGCGAGGGAATTTCCTTTGGAGGTTTCCTTTGGAGGGACTTGTCGCTTGTCATGGATGGTATCTTGACGAATGGCCGAAGGCCACGAAGGGCGGGAAATCTTGGACACTCATGATTCTCAAAAGGAGGGGATACTGGGTTCGGAGGCACACTCGGTCAAGGTATCTTACTAGGGACCGGACCGAGTTCTGGACAGACCGTGGGAGGATTCACCGATCCAGGGTAGCTGCACCCCAGGTTAAAGGCCTTCCCATGTTTCCGATGACCCTATTTGAGAGTGGCAGTGATCGATCAGTCTGCTCCTTGGTCGAACCTCACTTTGGTACGGCGCGAGTGGCCAGATGGGCCCACCTTTACAGACCATCACTCACCACTGAGGAACTCTACATCATCACACGGCCAACAAATGCGACAAGACGAGATCAATAATGAGAATTGGGAGCAGAAAGTGCCGAATAATTTCCTTTTCGTGTCCTCATATCATTCATGCAAAGGAGACTTGACTCTACTCCCGAAGGGAAGCGCATAATAGGTCATAGCACGAGTGGGACGTTCCCTCTCCCCAACTTATAAACTCTTTTGCCAATTCGACCGCAAGGACTCCTCGTATGTTCCCAGGTGATAGCAGATAGCCGTAAACTTAGCTTTGCACCTTGAAGGTCCTACCGCTTGCCGTCTTTCTTTCCTTCTCCTCGTTATCCGGCCTAGCTCTTCGCAGGACTAAGCTTTCATGTTAGTGGACACCTAGTACACTGGTTGTCTGGGATAGGGTGTCATACCTTGGAGAAAATCGGCTGTTCGCTTCCTCATCCGAGAATGGATATAGGCCTTGGAAGCCTTGATATGGTAGTGGAAGTAGTCGCGGAAGGTCTGGATATGAGAAATGACATCGGGCATACGCTGGGGAGTGAGGTGTCGCGGGAAAAGAACTGTATACAAGTTAGCACGTGCTTTCTGGGGAACCCAAAACGGACCCCTCCAGCCTAGGAAAGCCTACCAAAAGTGACATAGCCAATCTCTCCAGTGCCAGAGTTCGCAACACCGGGAACACCCTGTAGCTCAAGGGGCGGGTCGTTCCGGAAAAGCACCTGTGGAGCGTTCTGGATTGCTCTCCTCCGGGCGTCCACGAATTCCTGGATAAAGACCTTTCCGAAGACGCGGTCCGTTTCTTCGCGGAAGACAGTACTGAAGATTACCGTTACCCTGTCATGGCTAGCCTTGAGATATATCGCCTCCTCCTCGCGGTAGTGAATCGCCATAACCTCGCCGCCTTCTCGGACGCCCTGGGGTGCTTCTTCGGAGGTATATTTCGACGCTTCTTCTCTGAGTTGGTAGTATTCTTGGTACGCGAGTTCGAACGGCGCTGCCATTGCGTTGCGCTTTAGGAGAGCCATTTTCATGATGAGATCGTCGCGGGCCTCTACAGAACCAGAACTAGTTAGGAATTTGGGATCCAGACCAAGAAACCCGCTTTTCTTTTAGGGAGCTTGCCTTTTTCCGGTGGGAGGTTCTCCAGGTCAATCATTACGGAAAAGTCGTAGCCTGGCTCCGGCGCAATGACGTATGGACCATACTCGCGCTGCAGCACTTGTTCTGCCCCGTACCTGACCAGATCCTTGAAGCATCGTATCTGGATAGACACCACTATCTTCGTCTTCGTCTCGGGTGTGGAGATATGGAAGAGAACGCCATCAAAATCCGACACAGTCTGGTCGATGGTCGCCGGGGGAGCCCTATGTAAGGAGCTATGTCAGTTTCGGCCCCTTTAAGAGTCAGGGTGGGGGGAGTGAGCCCGATAAACAAACCCGGAGAATCTCTCGGTGAGAATGGACTGAATTAACACATTCTGGTAGTCTAAGAGGAGCATCTTGCCGTTTTATCAGTCGCCGATTTGTACGGGTGGGAGAGGTGATAGATGAGTGTTCCGAAGGGGTCGCTTTGGAAGTCACCGAGTTCAGTAGTGGGGTTGCTTGCCACGAGTCCCGCCTGAAGCCAAGCCCGACGAGGCAAGGTCCTGAGGGAGAGTGATGATGGCATGGTCACGTGATCAGAAAGCCGCCAGGCGTTTCGGACCGCATTCAATGGCGACTCAGACGAAGTAAGTGCAAGGATGCTGAGCGCTCAAGGAGGAAGAACATCACCATGGAGGACAAGCTAGGATAGTTCATCTTGACTATGGGTGCGCAAATAAACTGAACATTTTGTTTTATTCGTAATACGAAACGCTTTCCTCTCCACATGCATCCTAGACTATAGTAGCCATTCCAAAATTAAGCAATGTAATCGTGCCTATGACGTTCTTCTCATTACGAAAGGCTCGAGACAAGCGAGACCAGGAAATCCAACAGACGAATTGGCGATAAGTAACTAAAAGAACCAAGGGTTCTGGACGGGTATCGAAAGGTTTGAGAATGGGTAGAGAATATAAGACAAGGAATATTAACAGATACAACAATAAAACAAAGCAACGGAATGTAAAACGCGCGCCAAGTCCCAAGAACTGCTAAACTTGCAGTTTCCTTTTCCATCCATGTACTCCGTGGGTTGGGTATTAGCTCGGGTATTCAAACCCCATCTATAATGTTTTTCGCCTTGACCGCCTAGACGCCAGTGAAACTCTCTCATGGTAATAGACTCGGCTGGACTCAGCTCGAGGTCAAGCAGAAAGGGGAAGTCATCAAGACACCAGACAAAACAGCCTCGCCATCACTAATCAGTATAGACCTCCATCAAAAGAAACCATTAGAACTTCGTTACTCCTCCGCGGTTGATCCTGCACCTTCAAGAATCAGTCTTGCTTCATTCAGCCTTCTCCTCATTATCATATGCTGCGGCGATCCTTGGTCATGCTCGCTCAATCCGAGAACACACCGCCCTAGGCTAGCAACCAGCCGCTGGACGAGGAGCTGGTCTTCCTGGGGTAGTGATTGGATTGGGGAGGTGCTTCCACCATCAATGCCTTCTTTGCTGAAGATGCTTGCCGTCTCGTTCATGAGCGTGTCTGAGATGCTCTTTAATTCCTGGTCAGGCGAACCTTGTGGGGTCAGGATGCCGCCATTCATCTTCACCTTGTTATTGACATTGACAAGTGGGAAGCTTCTATTTGTACCAGTTGATTCGAAGGAAGACACTGATGGGCGATGGAGGCTAGTCCTGGTGGGTCGGTAAATAACGGAATTATGCCGCCGCCGAGTCCGGATGCCATTCATATAATCGTCATAACTCGTGGCACCAAAGGATGATGAGCTGTCCTGTTCCGGTTCGGGTTCGCTCGACGCTGGCGTACTGGATACCTTGACACCGATGGCCACCTCATCAGTAGTGGTGGTTGGGCTACGCTTGCCTTCATCTGCAGTTGCAAATGTGTCCGTGGTCGAGGTCGTATCGCCACTTCCCCTTCTAGTGTGGTGACGAGGCCGCATCTCCTGCTCGTGAACTGCCGAGATGGGCCCCTTTGTGGTTTCGACCGAGTCGTCAGAGCCGATGCTTCCTCGGCGCTGAAATTGCTGCTGACTGATGGTCCCCATGGCACTATGCAAAAAGAAGTGCTCGTAATCGAATGCATCCTCTCGATCTTCGTGAGAGAGCGGGGTTTGAAAAGCGTCATGATAAAGAGACTCTCCGCTTTCACTTGTATATCCGCTAATAGAACGCCGAGAGGGTTCGTCGTCGTCGATGGGTTCCATGCCGTCCTCAGTGCACATATCGTCGATATCGTCTGACCCTTCGCCATCTACAGCAGGTTCCTCATGCGATGGAGAGTCGTCTACCTGCTTGATAGAGGCTGAGTCCGACGGAGAAATGTCAATTTTGGCCTCCTCGGGGGCTATTTCATACTCGCTAGGAGGCGATGACGGTTTATCCGCATCTGAAACAGGATCGTGGACATTTTCTCCATTGAGAACTTTACCAGCTTCGGCGTCGTCAACACTGGGAACCTCGCCGTTCCACGGACTCCTCTCGGTAGTGACAGTATCTTCCGAGGTGGGTTTCTGCGGTTCAGCATACCACTGCTCGATCCGAGCATGGGTAAATGGACTAGGCGTGCGGAGACTCTGCAGGCTTCGGCGCTTCAAACTATCGGCCCTGGCCTGTTCGCGAAGCGTCGAAATCTTGCCCTTTAGCCCTAGCATCTGCTCCTTGAGTTCTCGCATCTGCGCAGCAGAACCAGGACGTGAAGTTGGTAGGTCTGGGTGGTGGCCAAAGGTTGGGCTGAGGAACCCGTCCAACTGCGCACTGGTCCTCCTTGATTTTGATTCACTGCCAGACTCATCTTCGCTAAGTGTCTCAAGACCGTTATCTGTCTGATTATGGGATGCCCCATGCAACGATCGGGCCAGCCCCAGTTTCAGAGTGTCGAGGCTTTTGGAGCCGTTTAGAGGCTGTCGGTAACCCCCGGCTGCCCCCAGAGCGCTAGCAGACCTGCGCGGGTAGGCACTCGGCGGGCTGGTGTTCGTATCAGTCTGTATCAGGTTGTCGCTCGGCATTCTCGAATGGCCTACTTTCAACACTACAGGGTTTGGTTCGCTCGAGGCACCCATGGGGCTGATAAACGGGGGAGACGGAGCTGATAATGATCCGTCGGATTCGAGAGTCGAGTTGATATAAAGGGAGCTGCGGGCTCGAGAGAGATTTCCTTCCATGGTCTAACGGTATTAAGAGTACAGCTATTAGCACAACCGACAGAGCCAGAGGCGATATACAATGGAAAACTAACCGTCAGCCTCCGCTTCGCGTTGGCAAGAATGAGCTCGGCCCGTCGGCCTATCGAACTCGTCGAATACCTGTTTTCTTCGTTCAGTCCATTGCCATTGGCCCCAGGCTGCAAACTGGTGGATTGGGCAGACGCGTCATCTGCAAACGACTCTGCCACGCTCTCTTCATCGTCGCCCTGGAAGTTGCTGTCACCGACGCTCACAGCATCATCGAAGTCGGCGAATAGTGCAGGCCGCTCTGACGTCGTCACAGTACTGGTGGATTCGATCGAGTTGCTCCGTTCGCGCGGAATATTCTTGCGCCGTTGTTTCGCTGTCGAGACTATAGCGACGCCGGTGCCCATGGTGGGCGAAGATCGCAGTGCGGCATCGCTGCCACTGTTGTTGTAGCTGCGGGTGCGAAAGGGGATGGGAGACGACGGGCGCGAGTTTCCACCAACAGTGCTCTCTACCTCGGTGACCTCACCAATATCCGAGAGCATGGTGCCATTGCCGTAGATGATCGGAGTGGTAGGGGTGATGGGCCCTGCTGGGAAAGCATTTTGGAGAGGCAGGTGGTACTGCATGTCGGCCAGAGTAAGGGGAGCCTTCCACATATGCAGAGGGGATTGAGAGCGGTCAGGCGACGACGAACGTTCGTACTCGGGTAAAATCATATCAGGATTTGTGAGGGTGGGGGACGCAGGGAGAGGAGGGTACGGCATCCCTGGCATTGCGCCGGACGACCGCTGCTGGAAGTCATCGGCGTATATGGTTTCGGATGGCATGGTAGAATATCGATGATGCCCGCGGGCGGGACTTTAGGGTATTGGCACTAAGGCCTGTGGATCGGTGGATAGTAGGTTCTGGGCCGGCGTCTGTTTTGTTTTGCGAGAAGATGTGGGACTTGAATGGACTGGGTGAATTTCGACGACTTAGCCTTCGTCCCACGGCGAGTTATTCCCGAAATGTCTTCTCTGCGGCGCAATTTCCAAATCCAAGGGGCTTTCGGCCTAGAAAGTTTAACCGTATGCGATCTTCCGTCCACCCACTCGATGCATCAAATGCGCTGCAATGGCTTTATTTTCCTCCAACAATGGATAAATTAGACCCTCATCACGCATCAACGAAATCCACAGATCGACGATGGTCGAAAGGATGGGGTCCGGGTGAGGATGACGACTATCGAAGCTGAATCGTAAAAAGAACAGAGCCGAATTAAGATGTCGTATCGCAAAAGGCTGTTAGGTCCGTTTCTATCAGTCCGGTTCAGGAAGGAACAGGCTATTTAAACTCTGCGCCGTCAGCGACGCGAGGAAATGGGTGTCGAACTAGTTCAGGGCCAAGCAGTGAAAATTGACCGATTGAGAGTGAAGACCAAAAGAGACAAGGGCAGGGAAAAAAGAGTTTGAAGCCGTTGAGAAGTGTGCAATGAACTATTGATATTGACGTTCAATCGAGCACCTCAGGATGGTGGTAACACGGAACACGGAAACCACGCCCAGTAGCAAGTCGGATCGAATGATTCCAAGTGACTTGCGCTACGATTCCCAATGGTGATGGGTTTTGGTGTCGCTTTCGCTGGATGCCAACTCAGGATGCATGCATTAAGCGGACACAGGTGGGAATGCGAAGCCGTCTCAGGGGGAAGCTGGTAGGAAAAGGGAGCATTAAGATGGCCCGGTTTGGAGGAAGACAGGAATGTTCGGGTCTTCGCCTGGTACTTCCCCAAATGTTGTCCAAGGAAGTCCACTTGGGGGTGGTCCGCTGCAGGAAGTCGCAGATGGTCGTGATGTACGAAGTACGAAGTACGCAGCTCACTAGTCCAGCGCCGAAACAGGGTAAAATCTGGTACCTGGGTGCCAAAGTCCGAATCTGGCGGCTTCGGAGAGGTCTCAAATGCAAGTTCTGATGGACGCGTCAAGTGCTGGAACCGGGACAATTCTGTTGGTGATCGGGCCAAGGTCCAATCATAAGCTCGAAATAGAGAACAAAGCCGTCGAGGTTAAAAAAGGGGGGCTAGCGACGATGATACAGCTGAAGAGGAGCCGAGATTCGGTCAGGAACGATGGCTTGTGGATACTTTGCGCTGATAGATTTTTGACGGAATGGCTCAATGGGAAATATAAGTGAAGCTTCGGCCAAGGGATGAAATGAGAGAGATGCGAGGATTCTCGTCGCGAGGGGAAATGAGAAAAGGGAGAAAAATAAAAGATAAAAAGAGTAGACAAATATTATGATTCCTTTTTCCGCATTCCTTTTTCCTCATCGACCTCCCCCGCTCCTTCACCTCGTTGCTCTCAGTTTAATAAGAGGAAGAAAACGCGGTCCACGGCCTCTCCAGGGTAAGAGTTGGAAGGATCCCCTGGTTCAGAGTGACATCGATCAATCAACCTCGTTGCAGTATCATTAACACTCCAGGACAAAGAACTCGGGCACTGGGAACCAATTTGCTCTCCCTCCCCGAGAGCGCACTTCCTCAGATTCTGGTTGCGGCAACTCCTCAAATCAGCCAGTATTAATTGGTACTTGTACAACAACATCAATTTAATCAAATATTTGATAGATTAATTTTTGTACCTGTGTAGCCAAATCTACTTCTTGCATCAAGTGGACGACGGTCTCGCCTTCAGAAAACAGCCGGAGCCAATTAAAATACAACCGACAGCGACAGCGATACCACTCGCTCGCAAACCCCCAACCTTTTCTTCTTCGTAAAAGGGGAACCCGTGATAAGCAGCACATTCCAGGGTAATATTCAACATCAATTCAGTTGTAATAGTAGGTGGTACTGGCAAATCTCCCGAACGTGCGTAATAAAGCCGGGTCCTCCATGGGACTGGCAGCTTTGGAAGTCTTCAATGTTCCATTACGACGCTGTAATTAGTCCAGTGCAGATGCAGACTCGGAAACGGCACCCTGTTGCTGCATGCTGAACGACAAGTAATTGATGCGTCGCGTCGGAGATCCATGAAAAGTAATTCTCTTCCCTACCCACTGAAGGAGTTTTAAATAAAACAAGCCATGAGTTTGATGTTAGTTTAAAATCCGACTGTTACTATGGTCTCTCGGTTGGCAAACTTGGCATGGAAGATTGATGTGCCTCCTGCTTTTGCCCAGAGAACTCTTCGTGCTGCACTGGAATGTTAAAAGCCAAAAGTCGACATTCCAACCACAACATTCCCTCCCCAAGACCCATCGGGCTCCCGCTTCCTCAGATGTAGACTTGTGTGTCGCTCTCCTTGTCCAGGGAGGCGGATTTGATTATTACGGGGTTTCCTACGTTGCATCGACTCTTCTTCGGTACTACGATGGTTCGCAAACGGGAATGTGTTCAGTGATGATCAATACTTTACTATGCTCCATCTATTAAGGACGGTTGACGTCTGACAAATGTGGGACCCACGACGCACAGCACCAAGCCAGCTGGCTCTTTGATGCTGAACCTACACTCACTTTTCCTCGACGGCTCTATGATCGACGTCGTCCCATATAGAGCCTGGCCTGAGGTATTACCATCATGCCCTAGGTGTCGCAACGTAGACGAGCCTATTCCAAAACAGTGCGACAGCCGTCGTTCAAGTGGCTATTTTCCATTTTGATACAGTTAGCCCTCTATTCTCCATAGGTGTTGTGTCTTCACAAAATCAGTAACCCAAAGGAAGGCTATCCATCAGTTCTCCAAGGTGAAAAAGTGTGTCATCACGATGAACTCAGCTAGAGCTAATAAAACGGTCATCACGATAGCTAGGGGCAGGGGACCATAAGAAAAAAAAGCCAACAGACTTACACAACTCGATTTTAGGGACAACAGCTAATCCCCGAGATACATTACCTGCTTAAACCAAGAAATGGTTAGCCGGAGTTTGGACGATTTTGGTCAATGTATCATAAACCACAGAACTGCATTTGACACAGGTTAGCTTTCGTCAGAGTCCAGTTCATTCTCCGAAGGAACAACATACTCAACGAGGGGCATCAGTATGGATATGTTGTGTTCATGTCCAGCGGCATTGCTGTCGCCAGTCAAACAGTGTGAATAACTAATTCATCATTTGCAACCTCTTTTCGCGATGATATTCATATGCAGAGTCAGAAGAGCAGAATGCAATTGATCATTACCTAAGTTACAATGCTCGGTTAGCGGCTATGCCTATCGACGTTTGCAACAAGCCAGGTCCTTAATTCAGTCCAATAATCAGGAGACGAATTCTCATCCAGAGGTCCTGTCAACATCCCGCCACAAGGTTTGTACGTCCTTGTTTTCAGCGACGAGAGTGACAATGCTCAATATGTCCGCCCGTTCGTCAAATTCATCACAGTGGAAAAGAGATTTGGTCCTAGGCCACACCGAAGGGATTCGAGAGTAAATTACCTGTGAGGTCCATTGGCATTAGCTAGAGCTCAACGTTTTTTTAAAATCCAACAATCAAAATTTGAAATACAAGCAGCTGGTCAGACAAGGCTGAAACTAAACAACTGAATCCACATCGTGTTTTCGGCATGAGGAATCCCTGTGTCGTTGATGTTCATCATCCAAGGGGAGGGGAGATATAGGGCTATGCCCTTGTAAAAGAAACCAAAACAAAGCTCACCTTTGAAAATTATTACGCAAGCAACCGCAGACGGCAATGTTGCCCCAAGTTTAGAAGACCTGACATCGTCTTCTTTAATGTTAGCTTCCGAAGTGCTGAGAGCAAGCGGTCAATCGATGAGGTGCATGTGTTTCTCAGTGTAATTCTAGAGCTTAAGTGGATCACCATAATGCTGGTCTGATTTGGATTGTTCAAATAAAAGAGGATCATCAGAGAAAAGCGAGAGCCGCCCGAAAATGCTAGCTCTGGCCGGGGGAGGGAAAAAAATGTTGTGCTCACCTTTTCTTGTGTGATTGTTGTGGAGGAAAGAAATTTCGGTTCAAGGCTCTCGGATCGAAAAAGCCTGCTATGTTGTTCAAAGAATCGGATGACTAAGATGAATAGATGACTAAGCACAGGTCCACCAACCAGGTGACTGCGGGGCAACCCGGCAACAATTCGAGGCGGGTCTCGGGTAACTTGCGTAATGCACCCGCTCTGAAGGCCTCCGCCACGGGTCCGACCCATAACTCCATTCCATCCTCACACATCATCTTCTTTCAGAAAATCGTGGATCTGTCTTCGATTTCCGTTTCTGTTGCTCCGTGACCCCAATTGGTGGTCAGATAGGTGCGCAGAAGATTTACAGGATGGCAGCCGTGGGGGGGATGTGGGCTCCTGTAGCCATGCGCCTCCTCCGGGTCGCCGTGATGAAAACGACGACGGCCTTGCGAACGCGGGTGGCGAGCGCTGCAAAGCCCGTACAAGCCCAGCTCCAACATTTTGTATTCGCTACGACATCCACCGGAAGACAAGCTATTCATCCCATTGCCGCCCTGCGCCAACAGCGGCGCTTAACACGATGGTACCATGCAAACACCCAGAAGAACCTCGCTGGCACGATCCGTCGGTTCATGAGCGACGGATACTCCGGTGGCACTCGTCGCGTAGACAGGAGCAAGTTTCCTTCCTCGAGAACATCTCGCCGCGTTTTCCAATTCACCGGTAGAGCTCCGTTCGCGAGTACCCTACGACCGAACCTAACTGGAGGAGCAATTCCAAGGACTGCGGGAGGGTACACTGTCGGAGGCGGAAGCGTCCGGTACTTTTCGCATACCCCAGCAGCCCCAGCTGAAGTGATTCACAATGTCTCTGCGGCTGTGAGGGCTTTTTGGCTTTCTGGGCAAAGGGCTCGTTTCGATGGTGTCGACTCCATGGGCTATCCTAAGTATCGTGCAGTCTCAGAGCTCGAGAATGAAGCTGCTCGACAAATGTTTAGCTATTCCAAGACCTCTCCGGGCTCGTTCATCGACTTTCACCTGAGCCCCACCATCACCGCTTTCGGCCCCTTGACTTCGGCTTTCCCTTTCCAATCACCCGCTACCACCGAGGAACAACCAGAGTCATGCCTCCAATCCGGCAGCTTGGGCAAGGACGGCGTCTTGGGCGAGCTCGCGGCCGACTTCGCCAGGGCCTTCAAGGATCTGAGCATAATCTTCACCGATATCAAACGTATTGCGACGTTGGGCGATCTGCCAGTCGTCATGGTGAAACCCGATATCTTGAGGATCCGGTTCCCTGGAATCGATGCTGCAACGGTAGAAAGATTATGCGATGATCTTGGGGTGCGACGAGGTTCTATCGGTGAGGATCCCGACTTCGCACTCTCAATGGGTGTGCCAATTGCTTTGAGATTTCCATTCGCGCCCGATAGTGAAGTTGAAAATACAATAGTCACCCCAACGATCTCGTTGCGCTCCATGGACAGCGAGGACGTCCATGAGGCGTTCATGGAGCTTGAAGAAAATCCATGGTTTTCCGATCCAGAAGCGTATGATGCCGCAACCCCACATTTGAGTTCCGACGGTTATTCATCATCTCAGGACTTCGAGGGACTGGAGGGTATTTACAAGTTTTTGCAAGAATGTGACAGATCCAGGCCGAGTTTTACCTCGTACTGAGGGCTGTAGCTTGGTCTCTTAATCGCCCTGGAACAAAGGAATCAGTTTCACTCACTGCCCTACATTTCGTTTTAACGTTATTTTGTATGTGTGTAAAATCTCTAGGTAGAAAATCTCAAGTTAGTCTGGCCGCAGTATCCTGGTTACACCAGATTTCGCCTTCGTTTGTTGGACGCTCAATCTCCCCGGTCTCATGAAAGGAGATTCCATTAGGTTTCCTGACAGGTCGAAGGTTGAATCCGAGTCTCAAATGGTTGTGTCTTGCTTGTCTTTTCTTGTTGTGACTGAACCACCAAATTGTTTAGGGAGGAACAGCTAAATATTTCATTCTGATGTTCTTCAAATCGTTGGAACGTATTTAAGAGTAACAGGACAGAAATCGAGTAAAAATCGAAAACACATTTCGAAAATAATGAGATGGGGACAAGCAGTTTAAAAAGAGTAGAAGTCGAGGGACAAGATAAATATTAGCCACCATAAATATATAATTATTGGTCAATATCGTGTTGAAGACACAAAATGGTTCGAGATACCGCACCACATTGACCTAGGATGAGACGTCCGAGGAGTAATAATAAATCATTGATGCTCCAAGCACTTACAGGCTCACACTGGGCACAACTGAAGTCAATGTTGATTACATGTGCAGCTTCAAAGTACGTACTGTGGCCAAGTCCCCACCAAGCAGTCAAAGCTTCAATGTTCCCACCTTTCTACCTTAAGCTCTAGCAGCCCAGTTGTCTCCTTCCATGCTGCACAGACAATCCATCCAGTACGGTATACCAAGTACAAATAGTGATATTTGATTCTCTAGAAATCTGCAAACTCTACGTTTTTTCCACACATCGCGTACCACCGAGAGGCAATACGCAATGGCCACCCTTGGCGGCTTCCTTAACAGTTTGTTTCACCCCGCTCTCCTTGTTGAGAACCATTGATTCCTTTCTTTGGGTCTTGTGGAAGCTAACATCTAGGTGACAGAGAAGGTCCTCATCATTACCGCTGACTCGAGAACCCTTGTCGGGACCCTCGTAGCCACGGATCAAAACACGAACCTTGTACGCCGTTCCTCGAAGAAGCCCCCCATTCCATGACCGTCCCGCGTCGCCAACTCTAGAGACTGACTAGTCCGCCTCCACAGGTCTTGCAGGAAGCCCACGAACGAGTAATACGGACGCCAGATGACGACGAGCCGTCTGTCCAGGTCCCTCTAGGACTGTATCTTGTCCGCGGCGATAATGTGTGCACCGTTGGACTTGTCGACGAGAAATTGGACGAAAGCATCGATTGGACGGCTGTGAAAGGTTCGGCCATTGGGGGAGTTAAACACATATAAGTCAAGGTTTACCTACTCCTCCCCATTACGTTACGTTGCGAGTATATAGGAAAATCTCGAGAGCATTGTCGGGGGCGGGGTGGGGGAAAGGAACGATAAAATGGGTTGGCGAATGATGGGCATTCAACGGCGTTCGGGATACGGGCGGGCAGAGTAATGTGTATAAGATGCCTTTTAACGAGTATATTCACGGGGTAACTATTTTTTATAAGATATCCAGTCCAACAGGCTGTAACGATGCTCCTCCAGTTGCCACCCTCAATATTGATCATAGAAAGTGATCATCACATTAGCCAAAGATTCGCTTCATGATGTAGCCGGCAAATACTCTCTCTCCTGGCGACGAAACCATTCTGTTGATCCTATTTCCTTTTTTGTGGCTGAGCCACCCCTGACTATCGCCAGGGACTTCGTCCAACATCACGGCCTCTAGCTGGACTATTTCGTCAGGAATTCTATCGCCGGCGGGTTCCCCCGGCTTCTTTCGACCACGTCGGTCGATAATATGCTTTCCTCGTGACCACTGGCCGCAGGTCTCAATTCTGATATCTTCCAGCTCGGGCGCTGGCTTCCAGGCGGGGTCCGACTGCGTCAGAAGATACCAGATAGTCATGGGGTCATGGAGGGATAGCCCCGGCTCGATTCCGGGCCCAACCATGGATTCAATTTTCTCGAAAGATCTAGAGAGGAAGTGGTGGACCCACTGAGCTAGTGGGCTGCCCTCTTCCAGACTAGGCTTGATAGCTTCGGAAAAGAAGTCTTTGTTGAGGAGATGAGGTTCAGTAATGTCTAATGGGAAGAGAGTGAGTTTAAGCCTGCGCGAGAGTTTTTCCGGATAAGGCGGAAGACTTGAGATCTGCTCTGGAATCGAGGGCATTGTCGTCTTAGGATTCGGCGATGTTAAAGCATATACTCGTGCTGCGGCTACCGCATCCGCGTAACAATTGAACTCGGCCAGCGGAGTGATGTTTCCGGGTACATCAACAGCACCCCCCATAACAACCAACTCCTTGACCCGCAGGAAAGTCTCCGGGTCTTCAGCCGCAGCTAACGCAACGTTGGTCATCGGGCCTAGAACCGCAATACTAATCGTATCTTCGGGATTCTCTTTCAGCAACCGCAAAATTTCCTTATGGGCGGGGGTCTTGGAGGGAGTAAAGGATGAAGGAGTGAACCCTGACCCCGAAGTCCCGACTTCGTCATCGCGGAACATGGATTTCCATGTGTCTGCGGGAGAGAGGTGAGGGTGTTGCTCATGGACACCATGCAATCCGTCGACGCCATCTGACGTGAGGTCAAGGTTAGAGATTTTTTTAACGGTTATAATAGCGCCGTGCATGAGATGCCACTCACGGAAGTGATCTGCCATTAAGGCCTCGTCTTCGAGAGGATGCTCTGGGCCAACGGCGACAATGGGTTTAAAGGCCCGCATAGTCTCATAGGCCCCTACCCTTGACTTGGATTGTCTCCAGTCTAATTCTTTCTCCAGTACGTGGAACAGTGAGACGACATTTCGCAAGCAGCTGGATCCATCGAAAAATATTGTTAGGAAGGTTAGGGCATAGCAATGCGTGACGGCCGCGATATCCCAATCATCATAATTCAGGACGTACCTTTGCTGAGGAACATTGCCATAAGTAACGGAGATCATCAGGACCTCTAGTTCCTTAGGTGTCGCGGACAAAGCTAGCAACATCGCCAGGACATCATCCACACCTAGTCGTTCTTACTGTGAGTCCGGAATCTCCATTTCATTATAGTTTGTTGGCCTTGATAATACGACCAAGGATGAAACACAAACCTGGATCGGTGTCGATGATGACTCTATTCCTTGGCGCCATGACGAACCGAGATATAAATACGTGTCTCTTCGAATAAGCTAGAGGCAAGTGGCTGGCTTTGAGAAACCCTGAGTTAGCTCTAATGGCTGGGCAAGATAAAAGAGGTAGAGGAGAGTGCAGCCGGCTGTGCGGGCGGAGCCAGCTGGTACTTCCTCGACGGTGGTTCACAATTGAAAAAGCATGGGTTCGTACATAGGGACAAGGTTGCTGAGATGACTAGAAATGGGAATTAAGCGTCGCTTGTGTCTCTGTCGAGGATAATAATAGAGTGCCGAGCACAGATCACACGCAGCTTGAGCTTTCAATGTTGTTGTTCAATGTTCAACTCCTTCGGAGGAGGCGGGGTTTCGTGGTGTAAGTCAAGGTTCAACTCTGATGGTGGGGGATCTTCCATCACTGTATCCGAGTTGTAGTCTCGGTTGACACATTTGACCACCTTAGCGCTTATCAAAGCTGTCCCAAGGGCCAGCCAAGCATCATCTCCCAAGCCAACAGATTCGATTGACTTCGATGTTCTCATTGAGTCATTGCTTCTTCCCTCTTTAATATTTTGATTTTATGTTGAAATATCTCCAGCTGCAATTGTAGAACGACTTGAAACAATAATGTCCCTTCCGTTGAATGAAAGAAAGCCTGAAACCATTGCGACTATTTTGATACCCCGTTTTGATTAAGATACCAATTGCTCTTCTCTTGAGGCACATGCATGGGTTCCGCAAGAGCTGCAACAGACAAGCTTCCTTAATATCAAGGTCACGTGTTGATGGCACCTGGAGATGACGGGACCAGGTCTTGAAAATGTTGGGGCGCAGATGCAATCAATTGGAGACTGAAGTCGTCCGGAGAAGGATTGAAACACAGTACGGGTACCGGGTCAAATATGGAATACTTTTACAATTTATGATATTGATCAATGCGACTTCAGAGTGTTCGCCGAGTTGTCCTCCGCTATTATTGTCCGAGTACGTCTTCTTTGAGACAGAGTTGGCATCATCTCATCGCATTCTTGCTGAAGAAGGGAGGAGAGGTTGAACCGATAATTTTCCGGATGGTGTAAAGCCGACACCTGGCGTTTCTCTAATTTTTGCCCCCTACTGCCAAGATCCATCTGAACACGTCCATCAACACGACCACCGAATTTATTCCTCCAACATACAGCCCTCCTTTTCCCCTTTCCTTTCCTTTCTTCCCCATTGATTAGCCATTCTGTCTTCCTTTGTTACCCCTTTTCCTTACTACTAATTCTCACTTCCTTTTGCGTTCACGGCCTGTAGTTTAGCTTTACCTGCTAGCCTACTGCTTGGTGCGCAACCTGGACTGAGAGGAGATACAGAAGCTCTTCTGGTAAAGGCCAACTCACTCTTATTACCATCAAACATCAAACTTGGTCTAGAAGATTAAGGCTTCTCTTTCGGGATGTGTTGATTTATCCATATACAAGGCTGATCACCTTCTCAACCCATTCTCCCCTATCCATCCTCAGTCACTGGTTGGGGTTGCCTGTCCTAGGAACCTGCGCAAGGTGATTCCTAGCTACAGATTCATATATACGGACTGGAGCAGTAATCTGTCCTGACTAGGAGTGGAATTGGTCGCTATTCTAGGTCGGACATACTGTTACGAAATCTACCTTGCCGAGCCTAACCTCCCCTTATACGAGCCCACACACGAGCGATTGCGATTTGACGGAGAGCAAGCATTATCAAAATGAGCTCATCTTCCTACGTCACCACCATCGGTGGCTACGTTGCGGTCGCCGCAATCGGTCTTACTATATACTATTCAACCCAAAAGAACAAGAAACGACCAGGGGCTCCGTCAAGCAAGGCGTCCAAGTCCCCTGAACCCCCAAAGGAAAAGAGGACCGCCAAGAAACAGCGAGCCGAGCAACATGCTCAGGAAGCCGCCTCTCAGAAGTCTGCCCCCAAGCCAAAGCCCAGTGCAGCATCTGTCCCTTCGCCCACTGTCGATAACGATGATGCTGAGGACGAAATCAGCAACAAGGAATTTGCTAGGCAGCTGTCTAGCGTGAAACAAGGAAAACAATTTGTCGCCAAGGCTGGCAACGACCAGAAGAAGCAAAAATCGGTAAAGCAGTCGCGCGCCCAGGTACACGCTTTCGATGACGAGAACCGCATCTCATCTCCCTCCTCTACTGCTGGTATTGATGCCGACGATGATCAGTCGCCTGCCCCGTCTCCCAAGGTAGCTGCGGCTGATGCTGGCGCTGTTGATGACATGCTTGAGGCTCCTGCTCCCGGTCCTTCCAGCCTCCGCATTCTGCCTTCTGAGACCCAGCAGCCGAAGAAAGCCAAGAAGGAGAAGAAGCCTGCCGAACCCGCCTTGACGAAGAAGCAGAGACAGAACCGAAAGAAGGCCGAGGCCGCCAAGGCCGCCAACGATGAGGCCGAACAAGAGCGAAAGAAGCTGATGGAGGCCCAGCGCCGCCTTGCCCGCGTGTCTGAGGGACGCCCTGCCAAGGATGGTTCTCAATTCATTGCCTCGGTCAATGGTGGATCCGCCTGGAACGCTGGAAAGCCCAATGGTCAACCTGCCGCCGCAACTGCCGCCGCTCCGCTCCTGGACACTTTTGACGCGCCTGCCCCCGCTGCCCCGTCGGCCCCCGTTTCTCAGGACACCTCCACCTCCGTGACTTCCGCCAAGGCCGATACCTGGGTCTCTGTTCCATCCGAAGAAGAACAATTGGAGCTGCTCAAGTCGGAGACTGAGGGTGATGAGTGGAGCACTGTGAAGTCTACCAAGTCCAAGAAGGGCAAGAAGACCTCTCAGGCCTCCGCCACTGTTAGTGATCAGGAAGACAAGGTCGTCGCCACCAAGTCCAGCAAGACTGTAGAGCCTGTCCAGAAGGCCCCGGCCCCCCTCTCAAACGGAAAGCCCGCCATTGCCAATACCTACGGATCGTTCTCAGCTTTAAGCACTCAAGGCCCCGAGGATGAGGAGGAAGAACAGGAATGGGATGTTTGAAGTATCCACCGCTAGACGTGCCCTTATAAAGGCTGGGTATCTGCGGTGATTGCCTACGATCCCCCATATCCATTTTGGCCTCCTCTTCATTCCTTGTCTTTTTTTTTCAACCCATTTCTATGGCTCTGTACGATACATAAAGGGAAATGACCCATACCAGAGAATCGTGGTAGCACCGTCGGCTGCTATTGACTGGATTCTTTTTTTTTCTTTCTGTTTCGGATCGGACAAGCCGAACAGCTTGTATGGGGAGTCGATGGGAGGAAGCCATGCGTTTTATAGTCTCATGACCTGCGGCTTGAGGCGCATTAGCAAGGCTCCTCCTATTTGAACTATTAACGGCGTTTGGGAGGCAAGGAAACAGGGTGGTTCATAAGATTGCACGGAGCAGCCCCAGTCATAAAAAAGAGAAAAACAGGGAAACACATCGACCAAAAATGGTGCAAAACCGACAGAAACGGAGACTTTAAAAAGAAAACCTGGGGCGGGACTTTTATTTATTTTATTTTCTGTTGTCTTCCCTCGCAGACAGTATAGATTTATATTACGACCTTTGGCGAGAGGGGACGCAGTTTGGACGAGCAGCTTGGTGCCCATAGTCTCCCCTTTGTATTTTATTTTGTCTATGTACCTACTTGCGCTTGATGCTTAGGTAGTATCAGTCGATTCATTGCGTCTAGAACTTTCTGCAACTGTACCCTTCCATGTGGGCCCTGTGTTTAGGATCTCCGACCATGAGCCATCCGCTGTGGATGGCAGGATGGACATCTCTGAGATGCGCTCATTCCTCGCTAGAGCTTGGTCCTTCTCAGGGCAGGCATGATGATGATCCCGCACATGAGGGGTGTGGTGGCCAGAGGAGAGATGGTTGACACTTGCAATGATGTCATAATCGAGAGAAGGGGGAGCTTGTATATGGGTTGGTGACTGGAGGAGCGAGGCTCGACTCCGTAGGCCCGTATATTCCGTAAGGGATAATCGTAGAAACCTTGTGTCCACGGTTCGTAGGACCGCAATATGCTGTGGGCTGTGGGCTGTGGCAAGGAAGGTTGGCAATGGCCCGTTGCAACTTCTTCGCAAGATGGAGAAAAAAAAGGAATTAGAGATGAAGCCCATTCTGTTCCGCGTCATCAGCATCGTCTTCGCCTTCGAGGATTCTCATCCGCTCTTCAAGTTGGCTCGCGAGCTCCGCATCGCTCAGCCCCGTTCTTGTCGCAGACCCATTCTGCCGAGTATCTATGCCACCATCCCCTAGCCTAATTGTTCCCACTTGGAAAGTACCATCCCTCCATGCCGGGTGTGATCTCTCCCCATCCACAGCCGCGTCTCCTTGCCTTCTAGAAGCGTCTCCACTCGCGGGGCCACTCTCGCCTGGAGCGTCGGCCTCGGCGCCGTTAACAAGTATGTCTCGCTCAAAAACCCCAGCTTCAAAGTCTTCCCACTTCCCGCCCCTCTCCTCCACCTCGAATTTCAATATTGATATCCGGCCCGCCATGCGCTCCAGAACGATTTCGTTTTCACGTATTGCCTCCACACACACCTCGTCGGGGGGGTCGGCTTCGGCGAAGGGCTTGAGCTCGGCGTTGGAGTAGATCAAGTGTGATACCGAGTTGCGGATCTCGAGGACCTTGAGACGGAGGCTCACAAGTGGAAGCTCTTTCAAGGCTTCTGCGAAGCGTTCGAGAGAGATAGGTTCGGCCTCGGAGGACATGGTTGCTCGCCTCTTCGAAGAAGCTTTCTGTTTGGCGTTTTGTTCAGGGTGGCGAGTCGTGGAAGGGCACGAGTTCGCGGGAGGAGAATAAAGATCTGGTTTTACTCCTGTCGCAGTTGTCGTGGGTAGGTGGTTCATGAAATATCAGTCGCGTTTTCGCCTCTCGGAAATACTTTCATGACTTTGCGTAAGGGAATCTCGTTGATTCAGTGCTGAAGTTTGGGAAGATGTGGGTGTTGGAAGCTCCTTCTCTCGCTGATGATGTAGGTGTTTGCTGCCTCTTGGAGCAAGTGGGGTTCTCATTGAATAAGCACACCCCACCGTGCACCTATTCGCCACTCAAATTTCAGTCCCATTCCGCGTGCAAGAACATCTCGTGATCTGGGACGCGACTAAAAATTGATCTTCAAATTAATTCGAAGAGCACTGTTTCGGCCCTGGTCGAATTCTGGAATGCTTCATCAGACGCGCACCTAATTCCTCCCTGGTGCGAACCAATTACGCAATTCGCAGGTGATTCTGACTGGGCTGTCCTTCGCCGAGGACATTGTAGTCCTCCGGGGTGCCTCACCCATCAGGTACGCTCCAGCATCTCTCTCTCCCAGGAGCCACCAATGTGTTAGGGATCATGAGTCTCCTCGGCTTTTCCAGTCCGAAGCTCTGCCTCCGCATCGCGTTGTCGACGCGCGTCGTGCCGAGGCAAGCAATATGCAGGGCTTCCAACGTTCGCTGTTTTTCGATCGCATCCCCTCTTTTCGCCAGCTCTTCCCCGAAGCCGCCGAAACGCCCCGGGTTTCTCGAGCGCGTAAAATGGTACAAAGAGGACTCCGCTTCTCCTTCGGGCTCTCGCCGCCCCGAGGTGACTGAAGTCCTGACGATGTACGAGGAGCTGCCTCCTACGTACCGTGATCGCGACGGTCTGCCGTTCGCGAAAAAGGATCTCGCGCCTGCCGAAGTCGCGCGAATCTTTGGCACAAAATTGAAGCCCGAATTTGCAAATACCTTGCTCCGAATTCTACACGGCAGACGTGTGGCTGGTACTCTCGATGATCCGGCATACAAGGCGAATACGGCACGTTTTACGAAGAAGCAGCAAGAGACAGCATTGGAGTATTTGAGACAGAAGATTCCGGTCGACGAAACAATGAACTCTGGTTTGAGGGCACAGGACGAGCTTGAGCAGCTGGAAAAGGAAATGGCCGAATTGAAGAAAGAGCCAACCGAAGAGGCTGCTAGCAACAAAGAAGCATCGGCCAATATCGCTGGAGAACCGGAGACGGCTAGCGCGGCCCCGAAGGACGACGAGCTTGAGATTGAATATAAACCGGACCCTGTTTACGGCCATAGCGCCCTGGACCTTATGCGAGCGAAGAACCAGGCACGCATCAAGGCCGAGGAGAAGCGCATGGAGGAAGAGAAGAAAGTCAAAGGAGAACCGGTTGCGGGTACTCTTGAGGCCTATGTCGAGCGCGGCGCGGTCAGCCCCCGAATGCAAAAGTGGATGGAGGAAGGCACTTCCGGCATCGAAGAGGCCCCCGAACTCTCCACCTGGGACCGTCTGGCACCTTCCATCACCTTCGCCATCCTTTTCATTGGCTCATGTGTAGGGTTCGCCATGATCTATAATCCACCGGAGCCAAAGGATCGCGTCTTTCCCGAGTTTTCGGCAGGTGCCATGACAGTCGCCACGCTTATCGGTCTCAACTTGGCTGTGTGGAGCTTGTGGAAGGTCCCGCCCCTCTGGCGGTTCCTCAACAACTATTTCATGCTCGTTGTTGCCATGCCTAGGCCCGTCACACTCATCACAAGCATGTTCTCTCACCAGAAGCTTAGCCATCTCGGTCTCAACATGGCCATGCTCTACTACATCGGGAACCGCCTGCACGATGAAATCGGCCGGGCAAACTTCTTGGCCATATACCTATCGTCAGGTGTCATCGGTTACGTAGCTAGCCTCTGCGTTCATGGCGCGAGCGTGGCCAGTCTCGGTGCGTCGGGTGCTGTTCTAGGCATTACGGCCGCCTACTTTTGGCTACATCTCTGGGACAAGTTCAGGATCATGGGCTTCCCGGCCGAGCCAAGCGAGGGTGTTGACGGTGTTGCTTTCCTCATTTCCGTTTTGCTATGGAACCTCATTGCTGCCTTTGCGCCATCTAAGGCGGCTCAAGCTGATTTGGCCTCACACATGGGAGGACTCCTCTCCGGCATTGGGTTGGTCCACGTTCTCCAGAATGTAGCTAATACCATTGCCAGGGACGACGCTGAGGGCAAGGATGATGGCCATAATGGAGTCCAAGGAAATAATGCAGGCACGTATGCCGTGCCTAGCGTTAGTCCGGATGCAGGTGTTGATGTGCCGAGCCCGTCGCAGCAGCATGCACCCGGCCAAGAACGGAGAACTAAGTCCTTTGACCTGTGGGGCACAAAGCACGGAGGATCTTAAGCGAACGCGCATGCAGTGTCGCTTCCCCACTGGCGACAGAGTCCTGACGCGTCGTGGGAGGACTGGGGCGCCTCAGAGGTTTGGTGGGTTTAGCTTGCAGGGTTGCGTTTTCTCACACGTCTTCCCTCTACAGATATCCCTCGGGCCTGAAGGATCTCTTTTGATACCCTCCTTTATATATTTTTTCTCATCTTCATTGTCCATGTTTATGTATAATGCTATCATCTTATAGAGGTAAATAGGATCGAACGTTCCAGATGGATGTTATTCGCTAGTGTGGTAGGACAGAGGGAAGTGGGACAACAAGAGCAATGGACGGAATGTCCAGATGGGTTCAACGGTTTCAACGGTGCAAGACGCGAAACCCACATTGACTGTGGGAGAAGACAATGTCAAGGAAGGAGGAGAAAGTGGGAACAACAGAATAATATAAACAGCGAGGAACCAAAGGACGAAAACACAATAGACACAGAGAACCCTCTCAACTACTCAATATTCTATCAGATCTCCTCTCATCTCTACTCTACTCTCTTCTGCTCCCTGCCATTCTCGTTCGACCCAGTTGGTCACCCAGAACACGGAGGAGCGGGGACCATTTTCTCGTTCGGGTGCACCCTCCTTAGACCCGGTTGATCTCTTAGCTCCCGAAGCGGCCCTATGCACCTCCGCCGGCCCCGCGCCGACTTTGGTTGGCCTAGTCTGAAAACAGTAAATGCATGGCGGGCGACACCGAACAAGCTGCGAGGAAAGTCCGTTAACACCCGGCTTCGAGAGCATCGTCCACAACATGAAGGGGGGAGACTACGGCAGGCTGCGCCGGGCTTTGATCTTGATCCCTTCTTGCTTATTTCTGGGTTGGCGCAATTACGCTATTGAAAATGAAGGCATAATACGAAAGAGGGTGTAATCGATGTCGCAGGCCACCATGTTCAGAGGACCTGATGCACCGCAATGCACCAATTCCTTGGAATGGGATGGGGCAGGAAGCAAACACATACCCGTCCCCGCCCCGTTTCTTTTCCTTTTTTTTTTCCTCCCTTCGGACATACAGGGAGAAGTAGAGCAAAAAAGATGGAAATTTGCTGCGCCTGGTTCCAGCCATTTCTTGTTGTTCGATCCCAGGGTTAATATCCGATCCAAGTTGGACTTGATTCTAAGGGCCTCGGCGTGGGTGCACATGCAGGCGAACAGGCGAACCAACATGCAGGAGGCCAGTGGGAGGTTGACAAGGACCCCTCCCTCGGCTTTCGCTCTTAGGGTTTAGGAGCTCGAAGGA
>JUDQ01000001.1:81615-132420 GCA_000812075.1 Scedosporium aurantiacum
GACGCGGAAAGAGTCGATAGCTGCCGTCAAGGGAGGCTGCAGTGCACCTATTCACCCTTGCAGGTATGAGGATAGAAATGGAGGAGAGTTCTAGATGAGAGGCAGGGCCGGTTCCGTAGCATACCACCTTCTTTTCACATATACCCTACTTGATACGTCGCCTAGACCGTCGACCGGATGAGAAGTGGGGTTCTCCTCGTGGGGTGCTCTACTACTTGGAAGCAAACGACCGGCCAGAAGCAGCGCCTTACCTACTACACGCTTCGCTGTTACGAAACACTGAAGTCCTCTTTTTTTTTCTTTTTTTCTCTTGTAATTTGGCCCGCTAGGGTCGTCCCTGCAGGCCTGTTGCTCGAGGATCCCAGGCTGGAAAAGGAATGATGGGCGCGGTCTGCTGCCTAGATTAGCGTAACGTCGTGAGGAGCTGGTAGTAGTTTGCTTTGGTATCTCGTGGAGCTTGCCACTGTTGGGTGGGTATAGAAAGTCTCCGATATTAGATTTGATTTCAACTAACAGTTTAACTGAGGCCTGCCAGATGCCTACTTACAGCCCTCCTTGTTCCGAGTAGCCGGAATCTGTACAGCTTCGTGAACCTAGTTGGTCGAAGGTAAGTTTCTCCTTTTAAGCTGGCTTTACTCTTCTCCGTCTCCGGTTACCCAATGCCCAACATGATGTTTCCCACTCAGTCGTGCGAGGTTGAGAAACGAACCCCAATCTAAAGGACCCTGATGTGAATGAATTGTGTGCCTCGATACGGTAATGCAAACGAGATATAGATGCAGTAAATAGAATATATGGAATTGGAACAGGGTTCCAGCCAATTCTGCCGTGTTCCACTCTTGGATCCCTACACTTTGCACGAATCCCATGCCCAAAGAGCCCCCATGCCACCCTCTCGTGCGCCTTGCTCGAAGCAGCCTTACCACGAAAATGTGTG
Organism: Scedosporium aurantiacum; assembly: GCA_000812075.1. Taxonomy (NCBI): domain Eukaryota; kingdom Fungi; phylum Ascomycota; class Sordariomycetes; order Microascales; family Microascaceae; genus Scedosporium; species Scedosporium aurantiacum. The sequence continues at coordinate 82,553 of JUDQ01000001.1, forward strand.
ATGCCTCTCGATTTCCTCATAATTCACATTCTATACTTTTACGAGCCACACCCACCGATATCCCAAACAAGCCCATCTCACCACGAAGCAACTCACGAGTGCAGATGCCAAAACTCCAGCCAGGAACCAGATGAGTGCCACCCGCCCATGCCGGTCGAGGATATACTGACATACCGGCGTACTCGCCAGGGTTGATAGGCTGACTACTGTATAGCAGCTTCCCAGGTATTTGCCCGTATCGCGTACATCGCAGAGCTGTCCGAGGCATGTCGCTGATGTAGAAACAAATGAACCTGTTCCAAACCCTAGGCATACGCTCACGATGTAGAGACCCACAACAGAAGAGCCTCCCACGGGTAGCCAGATCGTTAAGATTGCCAATAAGGTAAAGGTTGTCATGGCTAAAGTGACGTTAAAGCTTCCCAGCCTATCAGCGAGGTAGCCGGGGATGAGGCGACCGAGGGTAGATCCACTGCTCAAAAGGTAGCACGACGGGGTTGGCAAGAAGTATTAGTGGTCATGGAATTTCTTTCTCAAACCAATAAGAGTAGTTTAGTTTAGTGACCTACAGGTTCAATGCTAACATGAGATAAAACTCGTTTCCCAGGCCGGTCACCTTTGAGTATGTAGGTATTAGACCCCAGCTGGCGAAGAGAACGAGCTCAAAGCCTATGATAACGTCGACGATGCAGGTCAGTTCTAATCATGGCAGTGGACGGAAATTGCAACAGAGGTGCGGAAGAGAAAAACAGATACGTGATTGTATCTGCGGCTGGACATCCTGCCTATGCAAGCGTGGTCGAGGTGCGCCAGGTTGCTGTGTGTGGGTGTGTGGATGTGGGTGTGTGAGTGCATCTGAATCCGGCATGGGATGGAGGCTTTTGATGGTACATAATAGCAGTGGTATTTGCCTCTTAATCCATAACAGAGACAGTGGGAGAGAGAGAGAGAGAGAGAGAAAGCGGAAAGATACCGCTGATGCGTGGGCAGCATACGGGCGGAAGCGCTCTTACATACCAGATACACTGAATGTCGTCAAGAGAAACCTCAGCGACTTAAAGCACGAGAAGTCGAAGAACCTATCCGTTCTAGGCGAGACCCTCGAGCTGATGCAGAGGGTGCCGACGGTGACGAAGCCACATATTATAAAACTGAGAATCAGCATACAGTCTTTCCATCTAAATCGTTCAAAGAGAGGCTGCAGAATGGCGGAAAAGAAGACGCCGCCGATTCCGGATCCCATCGTCGCAATTCCCATCGCTAACCCCTTCTTGTGGAAAAACCAATGGCTGATAACGGCAGTAGAGATGGTTGTCAGGACGGCTAGATGAGTACAGACAGGTAAGAGGTTGTATTATGGTTTTCCCCTATTCAACTTGGCTCCGGAATGTGTGTTCTTTGGTGCAGGGTGCCAGGGTGCCAGGTTCTCACTTACATGCACTACTTCCAGCTATGACGAAGCATGCCATGAAGTGCTCGTACCTGCTGCTGAAAGCTAGACCAAGGTAGGCAGAAAAGTAGACAACACTTGCAGGTAAGAGGAGTCTCCGAGCTCCCACTCGATCGAATAGAACCCCCGCCGGCCCGGAGAGGAAAATATCAAGGAAACCGAAGACGGAGATAATCCATGCGATCTCAGGATTAGAGTAAGATGACAGCTGGTGATCTTTCCAGTAGACTTGAAACAAGCCCACGGCCGTCATGAGGCCGTAGGTCGGCACCATGATCGCCGTCGAGCCGAGAACAACGACCCAGGCCCGCAAACCGCCATCTGGATACGTGCCCGACCCCTCTCCAACCACAGGGTCCGGCGCCGTTTCTCTCGGTTCATCATTCGGCGCCGTTTCTATCGGCTCAATTTTCGGCACCGGTATCCCGTAGATGGTTTTAGAGCCATCAGCACCCACCAAATTGGTGTTGCTACTATCCGGAGGGCTCCTCTCGATAGGTTCCAATTTTAGCCTGCTGAGTGAAGTATGGAAAATTGTAAGCACTCAAACTCCCGTCAGATATCACAAAGGTCCAGAGACCCAAGAAATATTGGCGTAATGCAACAAGGGCCAACGCATAAACCTTACTTGTCAGTGGTGTAGCAAATGGCAGCGTGGGGTTCCTGTTGGAGGTCTTGTATCTGTGACATTGCCTACAAGTAACTGGAAAAGAAAAAAGTAAAAATAAAATATCATTACCCTACCTACATAGAGGTTCTGAGCGGAGGGGATCAATATAGAGAGCAGATGTGCAGGTGGGGGTTGAAGGACAAGGTCAAAAGATATCAAGTAGGTGGGCAAGGAAGTGTATAAGAGGTTGTTGCTCCCTCTCCCCCTTCGTGACCGAAGGCACATAAAAAGCCATGAAGCAAGCACCCGCCATCGTTTGTTTCTTGCCAATCCCCATTCGCTTCCTCCACGGAAATCAGACCTCGGGCCAAACAAACACTTGATATTAATGAAAAGTGGAGAGTGAGGCTGCCAGTGAAGGCGCTCGACAGTAGCAAGAAAGCAAGCCCCCAGGTCCTACCTAGTCTCCTCGGACCGGCTAAAGCAGGGGGCTGCCGATGACCTGCCCTCTGCCCTGCACGTCATCGAAATCGTGCTAAAGAATCATCAAAGCAAGGAGTTGCGACTGCAGGCGTTGCAGATCTTGACGTCTAAACACAGGGTACGTATCTGATGGCAACACATGGTTCGGTGGTTTTGAGCCGTCTCGTGATCAGAGAGATTCTTCCAACATCGCATGGATGGACAGGTGGGGTCTCCATGAGCAAGGGATATGAGAAGCACGGCCAAAAGGCCCATTCATTGTGCTACAATTGATGTATGTGATAGTGGCTGTGCCAGGTGGTTGGACGGTAGTCCTTATAAACCGCGCTATCTGCGGAAAAAAAGGGACTTGAAATCCTCAGCTGCGTCAGCTATACAGCATCAGCAGAACAGTCTCGCCTTCGAATCGGCATGGACCAACGGCTCAGCAACGGATAGGGTATAAAACGCGGCCAATACGACCTACAGACTACCTATTGCTGGGGAGGAAGAGGGGCTGGGAGGCGGATTTCTTCGTACTTGCTTGGGTCAACCTGGAAAGAACTCCGAAGTTTAAAGATTTTCTGGTCTTCTTGATAACTCGAGCGGATGTCGAACACCATGGAGGATCCCTGCTGCGGAGGTGGGAGGGATGGAGAGATGGAGAGATGGGGCTGACTCGTTTTGGGGGTGTGTGTCTAGGAACGAAATATTGCAGATCCACCATTCCCGCGAAGGTCGAAGAGATCTCGGCGGGTGTCTTGATCTAGGTCAAGAGGAGGCCATAGGAAGAAGGCTCGACAGCGAGGGCTGTTCTCAAGGCCAGGTTCACAAACCCCCTATCCCCAAGGCGGGTGCGAGACGAAGAAAAAGGAAGGCACACAGTAAGTCAACCATTGGAAGGAGAGACCCGGAAGTGCAAGAAAAGGAGCGTGTTCATAACACGTCTTGATACCCCGTACCTCTTTGAGAAGGAATGTCTTTCATTCCAGACACCTCCAGATACCTGTTGATCTTTTCCTCTATGCACCAAGACACAGCACAGCATACACATTGATCAAATCCTCAGTCCCTACCAACCCACTTTCTAAGGCTTCCACTGAGGTATGACACTATAAGACATCCTTTTCTTTCCTGAAGCTGTTAATACTGATGATAACTTTCTCAGAGAGGATATACAGCAGCAGTCATGTTTTCACTCGTTAAAGCCCACAGGGCTCTGAAATGCTCGGTGGTCATGAATCAATTCATGAGGCCTTGTGTCAAGCTTCCCCGACTCGGGCCTAGCATCGTTCAGTCCCGTAACACCTCTGGGGCTTCCTTTGAAGACATCAAGGTCGTGTCGAATCCTGATGGCGAGGTATCCATCCAGGAACCTGCTCGGGATGGTTCATTCACCACTGAACAGGCGGGATCAAATGAACGAGATGAGTTCTGGCGCAAGATTCCTGTTTGGGAGGGAGTCGATGCCGAGAATTTTCTGAGTTACAGATGGACAGTAAGTTTCGACATTCGCTCCTATACTCGCATATCGATGTGTGCTAAGACTCGCAATGTCTTACAGATTGCAAACCTCGTCCAGGGCCCAGAGAAACTGCATAAGTTCCTCGTTTCTGTCTTGCCAGAAGACATCCCTCTCGATTCTGGCGGCGGCCAGACACAACCTCGGGATGCCTTTATCGCGGACGTCTTCGCCGGCGTATCGGCAGCGACGATGGCGGTCAGAATGACGTACGGCTTGGTCTGTAGCAAAAAGATGATGTTGATTGAGTTGCTAATTCTTGATTAGCCCTTACATCCTGAGCCGCATCAACTGGCAAGACCCTCGAAACGACCCCATCTTCAAACAGTTTATTCTGCTCAAGTCTTCCATGCTTCCTGACCATCCTCAACTGGTCTTGGACTCGCTGCATGAGACGGCGGATTCACCTGTGAAGGGACTAGTTCACAGGTACCCGGACAAGGCCCTTTTCTTGCGTAAGATATCTTGATTTCCTTCCTTCCTTCATTTTCTTTTCCCCTTCGTCAAGATATTAGCCGCTGACATTGATTCTTTCTCGCTATGGCGTTTTAGCCACTTCTGTGTGCCCTACATACTGCACGTTTTGCACTCGCTCCTATGCCGTGGGCGCCGACACTGAGAATGTCCAAAAGGCGTCACTCAAGCCCACTCGCAAGCGTTGGGAGGAGTGTTTCGCCTACATTGAGAGCTGCCCTACCCTCCATGATATCGTAGTGTCTGGTGGAGATTCATACTATCTCCAGCCGGAGCATATCCTCATGATTGGCGAGCGACTTCTCTCCATGGACAACATCAAGAGGTTTCGGTTCGCATCCAAGGGGCTCGCAGTGAGCCCCAACAGGATCCTGGATAGAAACGATCAGTGGGTCGATGCTATTATTAGCGTGTCGAACAAGGCGCGGAAGATGGGGAAGGCAATGGCATTGCATACCCATTTTAACCACTCCAACGAGGTCTCGTGGATCACGGAGATGGCGAGCCAGAAGTTGCTCGAGGCAGGAGTTACGGTCAGAAACCAGACCGTTCTGCTTCGTGGCGTGAATGACGATGTAGCCACCATGTCACAGCTCATCCGAACCCTGGCGGATATGAACGTTTTGCCGGTGAGTCTTGTACCCCTTTAAGACCCTAGACGAAGATTCTTGCCCTTGCCGGTGTGTGTTCTAACAACTTGAGTCATCATAGTATTACGTTTACCAATGCGACATGGTGGAGAGAGTTGAGCATCTCCGAACGCCTCTTCGTACCATCCTGGAACTCGAGGCTCAGATTCGTGGTTCTATTGCAGGTTTTATGATTCCGCAATTTATCGTCGACCTTCCCGAAGGCGGCGGAAAGCGATTGGCGTGTTCCTTCAAGACGTATGACCAAAAGACAGGTCGGTCCACATACGAAGCCCCGGCAATCAAAGGACGAGGAAAAGAGAACAAGGTCTACGAGTACTGGGATCCCATCGACTCCCTACCGGAGACGCGAGGAGACGAGGCCGCCGAAGCCGTCCGGGTTCCGAAACAAGCCGTAGCTTGATGGATGTGTATATGGTGCATGACAGAACCGGATTGTAAGGGAGAAACGGAGAAGAGTTCAGAGACCGGCTGGGCCATGTACGATACTAGGACTACTAAGTCAAGGTGTTAGCAAGTGCAGCTGATCTAGGCGATAGGTGATGATGCCCCCAACATGGAAACATCAATAGCAACGTCTTTTCGATTTCGGGAAGACCTTGATGTCCACAAGGAGGTTGACACAAAAATAAAAAGGTTCAACGTTATGAATTCTGGCTTCTGACATGTTGGAGACCCATCGTCTCGCCCACCACTGATGTGTATTAGAGGCTTCGCAAAGCACACTGACCCGCGAGATATACTGCTTCTCAGATTCAACGATTGCAAAGGGAAGTGAGGAGAGAAAAGAAAAAAAAACCGTTCCCACATGAGAAGGGCCTATGCCGTTAGGCGGTTAAAGTGCGAAGTAGGAAATGTTGGGGGCATGGAGAAGAGATAGTCTGGACAACACAGGCTCTCTGTGACGGTCCGGCACATACTTGCAAATAACGAGAATGGCACGGCACTAATCAGCGAAGGAGAATGAAAATGCCTAAACGCTGGGCCGAAATTACTCCTCGAGATTATGGATGTCGGTGGTTGTTGGGGTTCCACGAGCGAAGAGCCTTTATATTATTCCCATGCTATCTCGGTCGGCCTTGCTCGTGTTGTCCCATCGGTTGGCCCAATCTCGGATATTTCCATGCAGAGCTCCTTCGCGGAAGATCGCGAGATTAGGTGTAATATTGACGGTTGAGCGGCCATCTTGTAGGAGTACACTCTTCTTTCTTCAACTTTGGTGTCCCCTTTCTTCCCTCTGGGCGATACTCCGCAATACGAATCGATTGGCGCTGTACTTGCCGGATTATAGCCCCAAGAGGCCACTGTCACGACGGGCGAAAACCCGGGAGGATATTGCACATGGGAATAGGGAGGGAGTATAATATAGTACACTGCTATATTAGGTGTAGATCGCTGCAAGGCACAGGAAGCGGCGGCATAGCATGAACGATTCTAGTTGTTTCTTCGGTACCATGCGGTCGATGAATATCTATAAGTTTGGTAGGTTGAGGTTTCTTGTATACATCCCCCCCCTTTTTTTTTTTGAGCGGTCCTTCCTGGTGTAGTTGTCTATTATCAAGATGCGAAGATGTGCACTTGATTGCCGTCTCAAAACCCGTCTATGTAGCTGCCTACTCAGCCCGCCGCTTTATGGCGTCCTTAGGTGTATGGCTTGGAGTATATCTCAGAAATTTCTGCTTCACTGGAAACCGGGAACAGGTTAACCTGATAAAGAAGGACGCGCATGCACACAGACATGCTTGGTCCAAAAATCCTACTTAGGGGGGTTCCCTGCTTGCTTCACCATCACGGCCTCACTGATATCAGTCATGCTCGCTTGACTTGGTGAACCAAGCGTACAGAGACTCCCGAAAACCATGGTGCTTGGGAATATCCCCGAGGAGTGACCGGCCAACATCCTCACTAACGGCATTGAAGTATGACTTTCGTATGTAGGTATGTAGGTTTATAACCTGCAAGTAAGGTATTAGCGACGGGAAGAAGGGAGGGCGAGAGAGAAAAAGACAAGGCGAGCCTATTCTCGTCACCAGAAAAGGGCTAGTGCTAACTCTAGATGGCGGTGCTTGACTATTATCTGCAGGCCACTTCACAGACGGGCCGGCATCTTGTTCGGTTTTGACACGAGCTGTGAACATTAACAAGTTTCTAGGTTGGTAGTGCGGAATGCTCTGTACTTCGTATGATGGTACACACACGGACACATACACACACGCCTAGAACCTGGGTAGTTACCATCCCGTCTCTTCCCAATGCTATTATGGCCAGCTCCTCTCGGGAATTGGGCAGATAATACGAAGGCGGTTGCTTGCTTAGATCCGAATAGACAGGGAGGCGTGAGTGGAAACAACGGCCTCTGCTCAGAGCTCTGCTACGAAGTACGGCGAAGCATCGCGCAACTGAAGTGTCCTTGGGAGAACTTGTAAAGGGTTGGCTGTGGGTCGAGTCAAGAGAGCTTCTCTGCACTATGTAGTTTTGGACTCTCGCTCTGACGCACAACCTTAGTCGAGCTTTTAAGGTTGGTTGTCCCGCCGTTGCCTCGACTCTACGAAGTACTCATAGTACGGTAACGAGGGAGAGAGAAGGGGGAGGTCTGGGCGTCGAGCCAGGTCTGTACAAGCCGTCATGAAGATGCCTGCACGATGGATGTTCGTTCCGTGCTGAACCGTGTTCTCTAAAACCGAGCCGAGAGTATATGTCGGGTCAAGCAAAGGGTTTCCGTTGGCAGACGATGCGGTAATGGCCAGTGGCCGGGTGGCCGAAGCTGTGCGTCAAGGAGCGAATATCATTGATTCTTCTCTGGAAGTGTGGGAGTGCTGTCCTCTTCTCCTATTATCTTTCCTGTTCCAAGATAAGCAAGGTGCCATCCTGAGAACCATGGTTCACCATCTTGCCTCGCCCCCGTCACCTGCAGCCCCTTTCCAATTGACACACTCACGAAAATTTTCGGAAGGCCTTTTCCTGTTTCTCCTGTATGGAAGCTCGCTGTGGAATGCCCTGGAGCGATTACTTCGGAAGGGATCCCATGATTAACGAGGTATAACGTATGGGCTCCAGTTGTCGCAGATTCTGCACCTACTAGCTTGATGGGATGGATGTCATGGGCTGACAAGCTTCCTCTCTGTGCGGAACCATTGTCTGAGCGTGACAAGACATGTCGAGACATGTCGATTGGACTCGGGCTTCTCCCGTTGGGGCTCACTCAGCCTGTTTTGCTTCTGGAGACCGTACCTACTTCTGTACTTCTATAGCGTAGAAACTCTTATCAATCGACGATTTGGCTGATTCGTGTTGGGAATGTGCGTAGGCAAAATGCAGACCCGATTGCCGTTGCGGACCCCAACATTGAACGTGGCAAAAAAACGGTGAAGAAAAGTGATCATCATTTGCAATAGGTCGGAGACACCCAAGCAGTGACGCTCTCTCTACCTTCTCTAGCATCTTCTAATACTAGTAGATGGTGAGCAGTTTGCCGATCACGGCGTGAACTTCACGACATCGAAGTGAATACCTCGGTACGAAGTAATACTCCAGGCATGTATCACGCTGCGAAGGGGTAGTACTTTCGCACCTCCTTCACGAAAGGATGGGAAGCAAGACGGCGGCGAAAGCCCTTCCTTAGTCAAAGAAGCCACCTTCGTCGAAGCGAGCTCCTCTGTTTATTTATTGTTATTATTATTATTATTACTTCCCAGCCTTAATGGATAAGATTGGTTTCGAAGAGCATTTAATGCGAATATACGAATATTACCACTGTTGTTGGTTCCTGCCCTGTCGGAGGGGGAGCACAACCGATTGCCCATGTTGTTTCACAGATCATGGATGGATCATGGTACCAAGGATCTTGTCGACGAAGCCAGGCACCACACCGAACCAGAAAAAAAAAAGGGAACAAAACCAGGGTGGGGGTTCGAGGAAGCGCTGTGTTCCTTTTTCTCAAGGCGAGGGCGATGAGATGGTGCCTTGCTGCGACGCTATTTTTGCCGATCACCCCACGGGCTGGCATGAACATCTGTCTCTATCCGTTCCTTCGTAAGGGACGGTGGACGGTGAGCTTGAGGAAAGACAGAGAATGCCGTGATTCGCGTCTCTGGGTCTGGCAGCTGAGATTCACTTAAACTAATCGAGATAAATCCTCCTCAGACCTGCCAATAATGTCTCGTTTATATATTTTACGCCGATGGAACAACTGTGCGAGAATTTATCGGAAGGTTTGCCAGCGCATCGTGACTGAGGTTGTTTCAGACACTTTGCTAATATAGGACAGGGCGTATGTCTTATTGACGAGCGAGACTACGAAGTTCTGAACGGGCGAGATGCATCAATCTTGATGCTTGGGCGTTGCGGGCACTCTGGGCTTTGCTATGTTGAACAGTGATAGCTCCAACTCCCATTGCAAGCAAGGGGAGTACGAAGTACGAAGGATTGGTCAGGTCTAATGTACTTCGAACACTATGGAGTATTATACGAAGTCGCGGCCCAGGGAGACCTTGTCCATTTCATGGTGCACTGCACTATTAGGGTTAGAGCCTTAAGAGGATAGTGTACAAAGTGTAAGTGAAACTGCACTAATGGTACTTGCCCGCGGCAGGTACCAAGCATCGCATGCAGACCTTGTACGTACCTGGCCCGATACCCGGGATGAGTATGAGGGACGAAGTATTGCTCAGTATACACTCCAATGCCATCAATACATACTTCGTATGTACGTCAATGCGCTGTGAAATGCTCGGGCTTGTTACTCCTTGTACTTATGACGGGCGAAGCAATCCTGCACTGAGCAAGGAACATTGAAGGGAGTAAATCCGTGAGATGCCTTGCAAATCACGCATCCCGCGAGCCCAAATGAGAATTGGTGACCAGAAGAGCAGAAGCTAATATTGATATAATATTCCCAAGACATTTGATGCTTAGCAGAGTGTGAGATAGGGAGGAGGCGGGCCGAGGCATGGGCACACACCCTTCTTGCGGAGTACGATTTGAGACTTGGGATGCGACGCACGAAGTACTCGTGAGAATGAATGTGGTATAAGTTGTTTCTTCAAGATATAGTACTTCGTACGAAGTAAGACCATGACCAGGGTCCCGTCCCCGATCCCCAAATCACAAAAAGACGGGAAGTGATGAGGCGTTTGCAGCCGTGGACATTCAAAGATATCCAATCCTTTTATCATCCAAGGAAACTCTGGCTCTCGGAAAACCGAGAGAGTTTTGGATTTCTCGGGCCTCCTTTTCACTGTCTTGCCTCGAAAGATCATTCATAATCCCATCCGCTTCTCCTCCACTCCACTCGACTTCCCTCGACCGCGTTTAACTTACACAAGTATATTTTCACTGGATCACGAAGTCCACATCCCCTCACATATTAAACTAGACTCTCTTTCAGCCGTGGACGGGATCCCCGATCCTTTAAAAATTATATTAGCTCACCCTGAAACTACTTCGTAGGGAATCACACCTGACCCTTGCTTCTCTCTTCTCTCCCTTCTCTTTGGGCCTGGCCTCGTACGAAGTGGTCTCGAAGCACGCCGCATTCCAGGGTCTTGACGGAGTAACGAAGTATTATTACATACGGACAAGGCCGGAGCTGGCTGTTGGCAAACCCCAGTCCGAGAATCCCAGCAAGCTCTCCAAAACCGCCCATTTCGATTAAGAAGACCTCATATTACTGAGTAGTATTCGCGCTCCGGACTCCGGGATTGATTTCAACGCAATGGGATTCGCGGCCGACGCCATTTGGCAGCAACAATGGGTGTATCCCAATCTACATCTTGGCTTCTCCAACGCAACAGAATCGGACGGTTTCCGAGCAGGGTCCGCTCCACTCTCGACCCCTTCCACGGCGACCGAATCCTCGTCATCTTCGCAAACGACAGGCACATCCAGGCCCCGGACCCCTGACAACGGTCATAAGAGCAACGGAGAGGACCCTGTACTGGTAGATCCAGCTGTCATCAGTAGCGCTAGCGACACCGAGAACACGAGCGAAAACAAAACCGACGTTCCTCCCGCGTTGCCCCCAGTTTATCGGCTTTCCGTTTGGCCCAACTTTGAACAGCACGGAATTCTAGCGGTGGACGACGAGGACGACGAAGACGACCGGCGCGGTAGTAGCAGCAACAACATCGACGACGGCAACGACAAAGGCAACGACAGCGACGAATTCGATACTGTAGCCTTCGATAGGCTTAGCGAGATCGAGGTCGCCATAGCTTTCAGTGACCAGCTCGACAGCTTCCTTAACGCAAAGAGGAGCAGTGTTGGGCATCTGTCCGACAGCATCACGTCTTCCTCCAACACTTCCGGATCTAGCCAAGTGTGGAGCCCGCGCAATCTTCCCCTCGCCGCAGGATCGGTGACGGCGACGCATCTGGACCGCGCGCAGGAAACCGAGACTACAAAAACTAGCAACATGGCCGGGCCGGCGTACATGGCAGTCTCGAGCCGTCCGTTGACAGCGCAGGAGTACCAGCGCTACCGGTCCCAGCGCCTCGGCGGAGAGAGCAGAAACCTCCCCCCCACGACGGCCACTTTCGAGGGAAGATGCATCAGCGAAGGCACGTATCAAAGGGTTTCGCCTGCCCAGTCGGAAAATCGGACTGTATCTGCGCAATCGGTGACGACTGGGACGACTAGGACGACAAAGCCTGCGGCGATATCGAGGGACAAGAAGGGCCACCGAACCCCGTCAATCTCTTCACCAGGCGTGACGACGAAAGAAGAGTTCGAGTCTCTGCCTCCTGCGATTCAGAGAAAGGTGAGCATTCGCACACTCCCCCTACTTGTTTCCTCCTTCTCCTCCTCTTCAACCCTTTTGGAGTTTTTTTTCTTTTTTTCCTTTTCTTCTCTTTCCTTCTCTTTTCTCTTCTTGCTCTTGGGCTGGCGATCTTGTTGTTCGGCGGATTTGGGTCTTACATCTGGCCGGTTTGTGTCACACTGGTCCCGCGCCCTCATGATGGTAGACTGCCCATTCAGCGATGGGTCTGCAAGTGAGCAGAGGCCAACAACGATGATCGATGATTCGATCAGCCCTGACAGCAATGTGGCATAAAGGGGCGTGCAAGGGGTGCAGCATGGCAATACTCTTATTAGTTGGAAATCGAGAGTTTGTCCAACGGCGGTTTGGTTACGGACTCGACGTTACGAGGTTATAAGTGGCATGCGGCATTGTTCATATTTGCGTTGACGACGCCACAGTGACGAGAGTCTGGAATCAGCGAGGCCGACCCCTTTTTTTTCTTTTTTTCCTTTCCTGTTCCCGGAGCTGTCATTTGACCTCGATTCTTTGTTCCACTCACGATTCCTCAGACCTACGAAGTACGCTAGGGCTGAGGAAGAAGCAGCATCAATGCGCACAACTTCCATACAGATTCTTGTGGCCTTTTCTTCCATTTTTCCCCCTTTCGTTTTTCTCTCATTTCTCTCTCGTTTTTCCCTCTCTTGCTTTCACGCGCAGCGCGCAGCCAATCCCTGTGCAAATCTGGGATTGATCAATGGGACAATTGGACTCTTCGACTATTGGGCTCTTGCATTGCAATTGCTCAATCCTCCAATTGGAGATTCTCGTGAGATCAAGCAGGTGACGAAATATGAGATCAATCACAATTGATCAATTTCCTAGCCCCCCCTGATGCATAGTTCGCAATGTGCCCTGTCGATAGGTCCCTTCATTGGAAGTTCATGATGTCCTTGGACTTTGTGCGCGTCAATCAATCACCAGCTGATTCGATCAACATTTGCTCAATGTCCACTCACAAGGACTGAGTGAGCTCTGAAGCGCCAAAATAGCTTGACGTTTGAAGCTTTTGTGGGGCAGACTTGGCTCGATTTGGATACGCGCAGAGGACATGGAAATCATCAATGAGCAGGCAGTGGTGTCAGTGTGTTGGAGTTGAGTGGACGGGAGGCAAGGTGCCATTGATCCCAGATACCGGCTCACAACGCACCATCACCACTACCACCCATGCTGGTATTGATCTTATTACCAGCAATTATGACCAGGGCTTCACCAATTGATCTTCTGCCGGACAAGCCTGCTCAGTGCTGACTGGCTGCCGGGCTTCTCTGCTCAATCCTGCCTTGCCGCCGTCCTTGCCCCTTTTGCTCCCCGAATCACAATCACAACCCCCCTGTGCTCCATCCACTGGCAGCAAAACCCCTGGTCAAAATACAAAATACTCGACCCAAGCAGACCCTTGATGCATCCAATTAGTCGACCCTTGTCCTTGGATGCCGTCTTGGGTTGGGTCGTTGGCCCCATGGATGATCATTGCCGTGTGGAAGATGAGACCCAACGTGGGTTGGTGTTGTAGTGTTGCCACTACGCACGCTTTTTTCCTTGTTGGGTTGACAATCCATTTGATCATCCAGAATACGGAGTATTATCCGTCGCTTCCTCGGCACAAATCATTGCTTTTGGATGTCCACTCCGGACTGGACAATGAACAGTCTGGGTCTGGCTGGAGTGCGGTAACACGACGCAACATTGAGAGCGCAACACGCAACGCATTGATCAATTGGATGTGTGCGAGAGACACTCTATCATGCAGGTCCCGAGCGGCTGCTTCTCCAGGTCCTTTTTTTCTCTCTCGTTTTTCTTTTCCCGCGTTCCCCCACTTTAACCCACCTCTTGCCTCTCTCTGCATTTTCTGGATTCTCCCGAATGCAAAGGCGCAATGTGCCAAGGCGCGCCCCCTCTTTCCCTTTTCCCTTTTCCCTCTTTTCCTTCTATCATCTGGCGATGCAGCTCACGATGTACTTTGTACGCGAGGAATGATCCTCGTCGATGAGCATCGGGTCAAAGATAGACCAATGCTGGTTTATTTGATATTTTCCACCACTCCACTTCGTGTTATTACTGTTATGACAATACGACAGTCAAAGTCGTATAATCACAATCACCCACACACCCCCTGCAAGCCCGTCTAGGTTTCTATCACCCCGACCGAAACTACTTGCAGTCTAGACAAGTACCCTCCTCTGCTGGCCGTACTTCATAGTAGCGGGGGGCGTCAGTGCCCTCTCCAGATTCTAGTGTACCAGTGGTGCTAGTTGGTGACCAGACCACACTGGTATTTGTTCGCCATTTGCAGGATTAGCATCCGGCGTCATGGGCACCTGCAGTGTCTGCTGCACTTGGTCTAATTTGACCATTGTACGTACCCAACTAGGCCCTGAGACCCCTTTTTTTCTTCTTCTTGCCCGTAATGTACCTGGAGCCATTGTATCACCCCTGCTAGCAACCTCGACCTCGTGCTGTATCGTGATGGGCGAGAGGCTAAGCAGCGACTTTTCGGCTCCTGTATCGTGCCTGTCCGATGCTGCATGCAGGTGCAAGTTGCGATGCAGAGGGAGGACAAAGTACGCTACTTCGTACATTACTTCGTACACCGGAGACTCCCAATCCTCCGCACTTGATACCTCAAAACTCCGGGATCGTCCTGTCATCAGGAAGACCGAGCGTTTTTGTTTTCCTTTACCCCTCGTCTGTCTCTCATTTTACAGCTTCCTCTTTTTCCCACAGGGACATGCTAGGATGTTGTTGGGCTAGTGTTAGTCTTTCGCCTCCGTCTCTGTTTCTGCTGGCTGTTATCTACCCAGCATAGTCGGATTGTTTGATCGCTTATTCCCGCCCTCCATCCTGTTCAATGTCCCTTTGATCTGATGCATACTTCGTACATTGTCCACCGCCACCACTGCCAACTTGATGAAATCCCTCTTTCCCTCTTTCTATCCACAAACCTTCAAGATCAATTCGTTATTGTGAACAAGGAACGCCTAGAAAGCCGCGAAAAAAAAAGAACGGAAAGGGGGGAAACAGAAGGAGCACACTTTACTTACTCTTCATTTCGCCTAAACAGTACTTCTCCACTCTCGAACGCCTCCGACTTACACAACACCCCAACATTACTCTCGACTCTTCACAGGCATCCAACAACTTCTACGACTTTTCCTCTGCTCCCCTCCGACTTCGAAGAGCCCGCCGTGCCCGAGGAGGATCCGACTATACCACTGCACTCCCACCGCTTGCACCTCGATTCCGCACGCTGTCAGTCGATTCGCCCTCCCAGCATCTTTCGGTCGAGTCACAAACTACCTCCCCGGTGGAGAAGGTCAGGGCAGATAGGAATCTCCTGAGTGTCATTGTAGACACCGTCGATGCTGCCAGCTTAGAGACCGAAACACCGAGTGCACCGGCGGCCACGGCTCATACTGAGAAACAGGTCGACACTGAAGAATCCCACAACCCGAATAGCCCCGGTAGCCCAGAACCTCTGTCCGCACAAAGTCATCCCCGTATCAAGGAGAAATCCCCGCCAACCGATATGATGGCTGGTCACACCGGCATGGTGCCGGACTCGTTTTACGAGAGCTTCCGATGCCTCGACGAGACTAGCAACCTCGATCTTCAACTAAGGCTAGACAATTATCCTACAAGCAACACCCGCCCTAGTTCGCCTCCCACGAAACAGAGGAATCCTTCTTTCCGCAGGCACCTTTCCATCTCCAAGGTCCATCTAGGGCTCTCGTCCCCACCATCCTCCAGCCGGCCTGGTACGAAGGATACTTCTGGCACATCGACCACATCACCCCCTCCGTCAGTAGCCAGCTTCGGCATGCCCATGAGTCCCACCCACGGGCGACGGAGATCTAGGGCATTGTCTCTGCGCACGCCGGGACCTAGCATCGTCGAGAACCCGTCTGGCCCGGTTACCTCCGGCATAGATGGAACCGCAGCCGCCCACTATCAAGACCCCGAGGCGAGGCTAAAGCTCCGAGTATACCTCGCAAGCCCACAGAAATTCGACGAGGCTGTGGAATTCGGATTTCCGTCGACGGAACTACGACCAGGTCGACGAGCCCCCGAAGTACACCCTCTCAGGAAACAGCAGTCGTGCTTTGTTTTATCTGATGATTCCGACAAGGTCCACACATTCCTATCTGACGACAAGTCCTCGGTCTACAGCGACGATGTGTCCATGGCCGAGCCTGATTCTCCCAAGACTCCAGAGCCCCTTGAGAAACCCCCAGCTACACGACCATACAGAGCTGCGTCGGACGCCGGGTTGGTGGCCAAGATGGCTAGTGATTATAACCAGGCTGCGGCATCCGCCCGGGAAATGACGCTGCGGATGACACTTACAAGACCGGACCTCCGGGCGGGAGAGGATCAAATCTATGGGTGGCAACAGAAGCATGTGGCTTCGGGTCGCAAGTCTCAATCGTCTGCGCTCAGAGAGGAATTGTCCCCGACTGTTGTATACATCAGGGAGGGTAATTCTAAGGACAGCATTGAGAGGCAATTTGCTGTTTTCGACCAGTGGGCTCCACCCGAGCGCGGTGTCGTGAAGCGGTTCTGGAACCGAGTCAGGCGGCAGTAAACACTAAATCAGTCAACTGCCATGCACCCTCTTCATATAACCTGCCACGATATCTTGCAGATCTTGCTAAGCTCCCTAACCGATCTGCTCGGATTACCTTTCTTCCCCTTTCCACGCCTAGCCTTCTACATCGGGCGTCATCTTCTTTCACGACATGACACATTGAACTCTTACGATATATTCCGCTCTTGGTTTACACAGTTATATATGCTGGAACTGCCCTCTCGGGCCGATTTAACGATTGTGGCTTTCTGCTGTTTCGCTCAAGTTTGTCTACATCCTATTCTCTCTTTTTCCTCTTTCATTCGACTCCTTTTCATTTGTTTCGAGCCAATCTGTCGGGGTTTGGATTTCTTTTCTTCTGCCGGAGGTATATACCCATTGGAAACATGCTTGTACTATAACTATCTAATGATTGTGTTGATTTCGCTTCCATTGTCTTTGAGAGCTTGTTCTGCTTGCAGATTCTCGATTGGATGGTTTGAAGCCAGGCCAAGATCCTCCTCTCCCCACCACACGAAAACAGTACCCAATTGATGGCTCCTGAGCGAGTCAGCAGGGCCAGAATTTGCTTGCTTCTTTTTATTTTCTGTTCTCTTTTCTCTTTTCTTATTTTTTCTTATTAGTGGTCGGAAGGTTAAGGTGTCCTGGGGGAAGATTTCAGAGTTAAAGAGCTCTTGACTGACAAAAAAGCAACTCTCATTGGGTGGAGTTTGTGGGACCTTCGGATTCATCGATGATTCTGTCTCAATTTGATCAATATATATATATATACACACACCTTATTATTTCATTCTTCTTTTTTATTAAAACAGTTTTTTGACATGTTTAGAACATCCCGACCCGGCCTATTGTCCGACTCATGTGTTCTTTTAGACTCAAGACTCGGATTCCGGAACTGGCATCGGCTCTTGAGACGCCTGGTGTCATGGCAGTAGTGTCAGGCTATGACAGGCCCCGGCAGGTCTCTCTCTTGTTCCAGGGCTAGATGGACCGGTGACACACACAAATAGGGCCGTCCCTCGAGATAGATTTGCGTCCAGGCGAGTCATGTCTCGTTACCGGCCCCGGACTGTGTGGTCCGAGAGACAGTACAAGATGTCATCTCCGAGGTACGTACGCGAGGACTCACGGTGTGGACAGCACTTGCTCCCGAGTACGAGTTATCCAATACTTGTACATGTGGTTGTCGTGCGGTGTTACACTTGCACGGCATTACGTCGTGGGAGGTAAAAGAAGGTTGGCGGCAGGTACGAAGTACGATGTCGATCAAGGTTCGCTGTGGGGTAGTTGGTGATACGAAGTAATGACTGGGACTCCAATGATCCTGGGACATTCAGTCCCTACCGAGAGGCAGTCCCTTCTGAGAGAAGTGTGACTCTGGCTGGGGGGCGGGAGACTCAACTGTTCAAACAAGACAGGCATTCCCTTCTCTGGCAAAGAAGGATCCTGGGGAAATGGGAAGAACGCAAGGACACTAGTAAAGTAGTATAATAGTTATAATAGCAGAAGTCGAGCCATAACGCCAGAGCCGCAGCAGCTAGTATTGATGGCTGGCCACGCCAAATATTCCCTACTCATCTCATCCAGCGCAATGGAGCAACAGAAGAAGGTTTGTTAATTTTGACATTGATGTGTGATGGTTGTGTGAGATGCGCACAGGTACAGTAGGCAAGGGCAAGGCATTGATTATGCTCCCCTCTCTCATTGTTTCTTGTTCACCATTTTTACTTGTGTCATTTTTCCCCCCTTCTCCTAGAGGATGGGGGATGTATCTAAGATCTAGACCTTCCAGATACTTGCACCATGACATATGAATAGTGCCGCAGGAAGGGTAGCGTGGGGGAGGTTGGGTCCTAGCGGTGAAGACAGGGAAGAGGGGGGGAAAGGGCCATGAGAGTGCACTCTCCTCTCCTGCGTCTTGCACACTGACACATTGACATGCTTCGGATGTAGTAGTAATAGTGAAGCGAGGGACAGGGGGAGTTGTCTAAGCGTTTTGTTTGTCATGATATGCATATAGATGTTGAGAGATGGTAGCAACACGCTCTGTGCACATACTCAAGTCGTTTATATCGTATCCATGCACAACGTATAATGCTTCATAGTCCGGAAGCCCTGTTCCCAATGCAATGGTGTTGATCGATGACTTGATTGAAGATGATAGACCAGCGCCCTTGGTAAGTACCACCTCCGGCTACGCATACTCCAATCCTCGTTGGCAATTGAGTTTGATTTTGATGGACTGTGTACTCGTCAAGATCAGCAGCCAGGCGGGCAGTGACATCATTCATCCCTCCCTGCCCTGCTCCGATCCACCCATTCACCTCTGTGTTCATTTTGGGCTACCCGGATAAACCGGACTGGACCCGAGGAGGTCTAGTGTAGGGGTGCAGCGCTTCCATGCCACATGAAGCCTGCGCTTCCCCTCCCCCGCAGACTACTTCGTATGTAGTCTACACTACACTACACTCGGCGCACCAACTTAGATTACATTCCTATTACAGTGGGCCATAGCCAGGCTAGTGTAGTGTAGTTAATTCACGCGATGGGCAGGATCGGCGGCTGCAGATCTTGCCCGTAAACTCGGTTTCGGAAGGAATAATATGTCCAAAGAACAGCGAAAGCATATCGCATAAGGGACAAGGGCAAGGACAAGGACAAGGACAATTGTCAAATGTCAAATAGTGGATGGGGAGCAGGCCATCTCGCACTCCCCGGGTTTGTAGCAGGGACCTGTCGAATACCGGGGAGATCCTCGATAAGAATCAATGCTATAGTGTACAGCACGATCAGCGGAGGAACGATATCAATGTTAATTCAGTTTGTCGTGATTGAATTGAAGAAATGGAACTGTGGGTTGTTCGTGGGAAGTCGGCCCCCCTTTGTCCCCCCACCGAGCGCTCGGATCTACATTGAGATGTACGAAGTGGAAACCCCGCCCTCGGCTCTCTCCACCGTAGAGAGCCCCAGCTCGGACAACCGCCGTCTGCTGTCGGCTCGAAAACGTCGCCTTTATCTGCTCTGCTATACTCCATCACACACGCGAGGACCAGGACCCTCGGGATGCAAGCACTTAGCATCCGGATGTTACATGGGTAACCTTTCAATGTCCTTTCCAGACTCCCAAAGCTCGAGGACACGAGGATCCAGAGGCCAAAGCATCATACTAGGTCCTACCGAGGAGTAGATGCTACTGTGAAATAGAGTGCAGGCTAGGAAAGGCGCCTGCAGCAGGTACGCAGCGTGAGACGGTATCAGAATGGCTCCATCGTGACATCGCCCCCTGCACCTCAGAAAGGAAGAAAGGGAAAAAAAAATCCCACCAGCCTCCTCTTTCCGGATCTCAAGGTACGTGTTCCAGTCATGGCCTGCATGTGGATTTCGTATTAGTTCGCTTCACCAGATCGGACAGGCAGGTCGTCGTCTTAGCACGCTGAGCCGATCTCTTTTGAGCTATCCCTGGATAGTAATGGGGATACTGAGTTCACCAAAAAAAAAAAAAAAGGCTATACAACTTCGAGATATCTTACTTCGTAGAGAAGTGTTCTTAGAAGAAGAAAAAAGAAGAAAAGAAAATGTAAATTTCGAACCGACAACCTCTTAACAGTTCCCCACTCCACCTCCTTCAAAACGTCTCCAGACTCCAAATATCACAACGTCAAAAGAGCACCATGGCAAGGAATTTCATCATGGAAAATAGAGAAGGAAAAAAAACTCTTTTTTTAAAAAAGGAAAAGAAAATTTATCTAGATAATATATAGATATATATATCTATCAAAAAAAAAGAATTCCCACTTCTCCCTCCCCAGTTCCCAATTTCCCTTTCCCAGATTCCTCCACGTCTCATGGTTTGACCAGACCGGGTTCCACGCCGGCGCCTTGCCGAAGCAGTTTTAAAGCAGTGCGTCACCACTTGACCACTTGAGCTTCCATGAGCCGTTGAAAATCCAGACCAAAACTTGGATATATAACACATGTGCACACAAACCGTTACTCTCTAAACCGGGAAGGCGTGTTCCAAACAAGCTTCTGCTGATATGAGAAAACAAATTGCTTTACATCTTCTAAAGAAAGCACAATGACACTCACAGATGCCATGGCTTCGTTAAACACAATTACTAGAAGTTCATATGGAAAGTAAAGAAAGTTTTAACAAAATAAAGTACATGGAAATTCTCGAAGGAGTCCCTATGATGCCCTCCGTTCGACCCATTCGTTTTCCCAGTTTATATTTCCTCGTCACTCTCATCCCCTAGCAGCTCCCCTTCTACATCATCCACATCGGCGTAATCGCTCACGCCCCGAGCGAAGCTGTCCCTCGTCGTGAACCTCCTAGGACCGTTGTAGAACCAGCTTCTACTCGATCCCCGACGACCGCCACCGCTGACGCGCTGGTACGTCGACGTCGCTGCTCGCCAGAGACTCGTTGCCACCAGCGGCATGGCCGCCACCAAGGCCACGATCGCCGAAACCGCAATGACGGGATACTTGACCCATGGAGCCTGGCCGTCGAACGCGCTGGGCTCGCCCAACCGAATTTGCCCGAATTGGTTCTTCCAATTGCGCCAGACCCACCAGCCAGCGGCTGCGGCAAGCGCGAACGGGACAGTGACGGCAAAGAAGATGGCCACGCCTGAGACACGATGCCGCCGCTCATACTCCTCCTCGTGGCCCTTACACGGCCAGCTGTTGAGTGCCTTGTCGAGCTCGCGGCCCCCTTTGCAGGTTGTTAGGGGGATGCGCCGGTAGCCCGTAGGCTCGTAGTACTCGGGCTCGTCAGGGTGTTGCTTGCACCATTCCTCGCCGGAGAGCGGGGACAGGCCTTCGACCAAAGAGCATTGGCCGCTGGTGTCCAGCTCATAGTTGTAAGCACTGCAAAGTGAAAAAAAAAAAGGTTAGCCAACTTCATGTTCACTCAATGGAAGATAAACAAAGAAGTGATAAAATTGGGAAAGAAAGGAGATGGGTGTGTGTGTGTGGGAATTTGCTTGAACATACCACTCAAAGTCGCGACGAGTACACTGGCAGTTCTCTACCATAAGCTCATGACGAACCCTACCGTCATTGTAGCAATCTCTACCCTTGGCCTTACGCAAGTACTTAGACCTGTGGCCGAAGAGACAACCATTACCACCCGAAGGGTCGTGAGGCGTCCATGTATAATAGTCGGACTCTTCGCAGGGTCTCGATGAGAGACCAGAAAAGTCAAGGTTAATGGCGGATACCTCATCATTACCCTTGCTCGACCAAAGGATAAAGTTCCGTGAACTACCGGATCGTGGTGATGTGATGTCGTGGATGGCGACCTCCTCCTCCGAGAACTGATACTTCTTCCACGTCTCGCCTTCATCCGTTGAATACATGACGTGATTGGTATTGACCTGTTGATCTACTCGCCACAGCTTAGCGAGCACCGTGATGGAGCCTTGGTCGCCGTACTGCCACGTCCAGATACCCTTCTGGACCTGCTTCCAAGTAATACCACCATCGGTCGTCATGTAGGTATCGGCATCCTTGATGGACCCGAGGTGAGAGCCGACATTACCCACGCCGAACATGAGACCGACCGCAGTGGCCACCGAATAACTCTTCTTCTTGTCCATCCTTTCTGTAAAACCGTGGAGATGGAGCGCGCAGGACGGGTCCCCATTGGCGCTGTGGCATGAGAACGACTTGCCTTCGACGTCCTTAGCTGGAGGTGCTAAATAGTACCATTCGGATCCGTCGTTATGGGTGACTTTGGTCTGTAGCTTCTTGGGTTCGTCAGGCTTGTCGCGATTAGCCACCGTGTTGATAATCGATACACCCTCCAGACCGGGAATCTTTTCAAAGTCGACGTAGTAGTAGTCATCGCAATTGACCCCTGACGCACTGAGAACGTACGTCGTGCCATTGGAGTTGCTCTTGAGAATGTTTCCATATCGTCGCCCTTCGCGCATCTCGGTAGGCACGAACATGTTTATAGCGTGCGTTGAGCTATCCAAGACGGTATATTCGACGCTGTGATCCGCCTTGAGGTTCACGGGGAACTTGGCCTGAGCATACGTCTTGCCGTCCACGCTGGCAAAGGCAACAAGTCCTTCCATGCCCTCGTGTGCCGCCGCCACGATGATGAACTCCGACATGGTCGCAAAATTGCGGGCCGACGCCTCTCCCTCAGCCCCAACGCCTTTCAGCTCAGGGTTGGTAATGTCCTCATCGAAGAAGTCGTCACTGACGAAAAGGCTGGTTTCTTTGGAGCCTTCATCGTCCTGGCCTCGAGCGACGCATACAATCTGCTTCTGATGCCGCAGTTTATACGCGTCTCCTCCCGTAAACTCGCATTTTACGACGTGGCGCAAGATTGTCTTCCAGTTATCTCCTCTATCCACTGAAAGGTGCGCCTCGCGATAGCAACTGTCGCCCGAGTCATCGCAATTCTTGCTTAACATGATAATCCAGTCTTTCTTATCCGGGTGGAAAGAAAAGGGATACACATCTGTGGCTGGCTTCCGACGTGCCTTGAACGAGTGGAAATGAATGCCTCTGTCAACAGTGTAGATGACCTTCTCTGAGGCCGTGGTGAAGAATAGAACGTCATTGAAAGTGGGATGAGGATATATGCCGTCGATGTCCTCGTCCTCGAGAATCCTCTCCCACTTCTTGCCGTGGTTAGAAGTGCGCCAAAGCTTGTTGTCATAAGTCATGCGACTGCCTTCGTAGAGAACAGGTCGGACAATAAGTGATTCATCACCTCGTGAGCTCGAGTCGCCACGCTCGAGATAAAACTTTTGGAAATCCTTAAACTTGGTCTTGAAGGTGAAGTGATCACCAACAATTTTGCCGTCATTCTCCCCGGACGACGGGCCTCCCACCACGTCGGAACACTTCCTCTCCACAAGGTCATCCTTTTGCTCACCCTTGCCTCGCTCGCACGTATTGCCTGGGATTCTTCGCCAACCAGACGACCCCTTAAACGTGTCCTCCGGTTTCTTGTCCTTGCAGGCGTGGCTTGAATCTATCAGTGGACCGTCGGGAACGCATTTTTTATCTTCATCCCTGACAAAGTTGAAGTCGCATTCGAAATCTAGATCCCCACATTCGCAGGGCTCTGTCTTGGCGATCGCCTCTTTGAATTCCTTCCTGATGAAACAATCGGCGTCCTTCTTGCGGCGGCGGAAAGTTTGTTTGTGACCCATGATACACGTAGGGTGGCCATCGCTGTCGGCACGCGCATGCCAGTCTTCCAGGTCATTTTCACCACAGGTACGCTCCCGAAGGCCCTCGAAGTCAATGCTAATCATGTGGAACCTGCCCTCGCCCCCAGCTTCCCTGCCGAGCAGAATAAATTTGAGGGTTGACGAGTCCTGGCTGGTAGTAAGCCACGATGGAATGAGCTTGATATTGTCGGGGAAGGCAACCCGCTCCCATTTGTCACCGTGGTTAAGCGAGTAGCTGAACTCAGACACGGGTTGTTCCAACGAGTGCTTCACAGCAACGAGGATGGAGCCCTGGTCGCCAAAATCGTACTTGTGCGGGCCCTCAAGGGCCTTCTTCCAAGTGACGCCGCCGTTGTCTGACACATAAAGATCGGCCTTCTCCAAGCTCTGGAGATAGCTGCCAGTGTTCCCATTCCCCATTACGAGGCCGGGAGCCGGACTGGAGTAGACCCGCCCCATGTTTATCATGTGTGTGACGGAATGAAGATGGATTCTTTCGTCTCCCGCCATGACATTTTCAAACGTACGCCCATCATCAAAGGTAATTTCAGTCACAACCTCTTTTTCAATATTGCCGTTTTTTTCCAGTTTTTTGCCATTGCTGACAGTGTTAACGAGGAAGACACCTTGGATACCCGAAATCTTTTCGAAGTCGACAAGGTTCATCTTATCTCGATTGGTATATTCGACGTTCTCGGTAAAGTAAGTGCCGTCGGAATTGCTGGTGAAAAGAACGCCCATCGGTTGCGATGGCCGCGAGCTCATGACGTCAATCTGGATACTGTAATTCGTGCTCTCCAAAACCGTGTAGGAACCCTGGTTAATCGTGTGTCCGTGGCTTTCGGGGAACATCGCCTTATGCCACTTCTTCGAATCCGTTGAAACGTAGAGGGCCATCTCGTCAGTCCTGAAAGAAGTCGTGGCCACCAGTATGAATTTCTTCACACCGGCGAGATTCACGGCTCCAAGGATGCCTTTGCTAGACCCGACATTAGGCTCGTATTCTTCTGGCAGTCCATTTGCCTCGTGGAAGAAAGTGTCCGAGATAACAAGGCGTTGGTCTTCCTTGCGTCGAGTGAACCCATCTTCGACAATACACAGAACCCTATTCGCATCAAGCTCGTCCTCGCCAGTGGTGAATTCGGGAGTAGACTTGGCCCACCAGCAGCCAGTGGCATGGTGTCGGAGATCTTTGGGAGCGGATTCGAAGCCATCGGTCGTATAGGTCGTCACATAGGAGCAGATGAATAACTTGCATCGAACACCGTTGAAGAGTATTCTGTCCGGATCGCCCGCATGGAAGCTAAGCACTTCATCGGATAGACGACCCGTCTCGGAGATGCTTGAATCAGCGCCGCTAGCGAACTTGGACCACGTCTTTCCATTGTCGCTTGTTCGATAGTGCGTATCTTCGCGACCGAGGATGTATGCGCGTGTCGGGTCAAAGGCGTGCATCACAAGAGCCGAGGCCGCACCGTCGGGTACGCCCTCAACTTTGTGCCAGGTGGTGCCTGCGTCATCGGAACGGTAGACAACTCGTTCGCGCGGGTCGTGGAACAGAATATCGTCGGAACCGCGGAAGTACCTGAGACCTCTCGGAGGATTCTCGAAGCTGGTGACGCTCATCGTAGGGGTGTCCGATTTCGCGATGGCTGCCGTCCACAAGAGGGACGACAGAAGAATACTGCGCCATGAGGCTGCAGCCTTGCCCCTAAACCTCATCGCTGCGTCTGGGAGGAGTCCTGGTTGCTCATCAAGCTCGTGGATAGAAAAGAGAGTAGGCTTTCGAGTGAAGGGTTTGTCAGGTCGATAAACGGGTGGTGCGCTGCACTGATGGCAAGAATGGGTAATGGACGGATGGAATGTTTAATGGTGGCTCATGCAGAAGATGAAGGACAAGCTGGACCTTCCGAAGCAGCGTCAGCCAAGTCGTGGAGCCAATAAGCAGCACTGGGCAACCACACAGATGTACAGAGTACCACTTAAAGCGGATCGGAACAGTGAAGTTCCAATTGTAGCCACCAAGTAATCAATACTTCATACTTGTAACAAATCCACTGGGCTCAACTATTAATAGTGGCAGTTTATAGGCTGACACGTAACAATTTGAACCTTGATGAGGCGTGCGCAGTCACACAATTCCAATGACTAGCCCAAGTACTTCGTACCAGTACTACAAGGAGAAGTAAGTTCCATCACCATCCATAGTCCACCGGCCAGTTGATGCCAGGTATTAGTCGGCAACACCCCGACCTAGGTTGCTTGAGCTTTGCGCGAGCAGCCTATCATAAGACAATTGTGCTGAACTGGTTGATTTAGTGCTACACCCTTCGTACGTACGCACATTGCCCTATCAGGCTCACCACGATTCTACCATCTGGGCCATGGAGATGCGCCGTAGCGATTCTGAATCTATGGGCAGCAGCTCTAATACCATCGAACCATTGGTATTTTCGAGCCCCTTAACAAGCGCATCGAGAACAGGAGTCCCTTGTATATTATTACGTGATGATTGAGCAGCCCTGCCGTTAAAGCAACATGGCCTTTTAAGCCAAGGGCTCCTCCGAACGCCGTCTTTGATTTCTGAAGAGGAGGCACACGTACATGGGAACTAGAGTCCTAGGCCTTGAGTAGAAAATGAAGTATCAAGTATCTGAAAGCTAACACGAAGCACCAGCCTGAGGAGGTGGAGAAAAATAAAACTATGAAAACATTTTAAGAGAAACGCTCGAGCGTATAATCGTCAGTGTACAGTGCCGTGATATGGCGGCATTCGCAGGAGTGAGTTGCCGCCATCCTTCAAAACCTATCGTCATGTCTCGTGTTCGATTGATTTTTTCAGCCTCATCAAAAGCGCAAACTCCCACATATTCTCTACCCAATCCGCCGATCACACCGAATGTACATCGTGTGTCGATCGGATTTAGTCCTCTTCGGGGAAGAGCCAGTCACGGGCAGTACCCTTCTTTCCACCCATTCCGTCACCGCCAATAAGAATGCCTTTGTTATCAGCCCTGTCGGCATTTGCCCCCTTTCTCGAGCCCATCCCATCACCAGCAATGGAAATTCCCTGGTTGCCCATCCTTCGGCCCGGCACAGCAGCGCTAACGCGAGAGTTTTCTTTCTGCGATGAGGGTGAGTCATCGGTGGCAGCCCAATTGGCCTCCATCATCTTTACGGCCTTCTGGCGATCCTCACTGACCTTGCGAGGCTGGGGGGTCAGGTCGTCCTCGGGGTCGTCAGTCATGGAGAAACTAGGATCAAAGGTCTTCTTGCGGTCCTTGAGGTTGGTAATATTTCCAAGTGCATACGGGTCAGGGCCGGGGGAAGGCGCCTTGCCGTCTTCATTGTAGACGTGGTTATCATACAATCCGAGGCCGGTATTGTGCTTTGTTCCTCTAGGAACACCAGCAGGACGAGGCTCCGTAGGTTCAGGACCGTCGTCGGCAAAGTCGAAGTGGTGCTCAGCATCGCGGCGGGCCTTGCCAGCAGGTTTCTGTTGGTTGGCCGGGGTTTCTTCAGCCTCCGGATCCCAGTGACGCACATCCTGGGGGCGGCGGATAGTCCGGGTTGGAAGTGCTTTCTGTGGTGTTACAAAATCATCAAAGGACCACGAGCTATCATGCTTAGACCTAGATCTGCTCCTATCAGTCGGGCCACTAGCCTTCGGCGTGGTCTCGCCTTCGCCATGCTCATCACCCAAGGCAAAGTGCTGGAATCGCTTAGGGTTGGGGCGGTAAAACCGGTCTGACTTCGGCTTGTTGTCTGGAGAATCCTGTTCATCCTCCACCTCAAACAGACGGCTAGGTTGGAAGTTCTTTCCGGCTCCTGCCTTGGGAGCAATGGGCCGGGATTGATGCTGCGAACGTCCACGTCCATTGTCCTCGTCATAGGCTTCTTCTTCCATTTCAAAGAGACGACTAGGTTGGAAGTTCTTTCCAGCGCCTGTCTTGGGAGCAATAGGTCGGGTTTGCTGCTGCACACGTCCACGTCCATCATACTCATCCTGCTCGTCGGTTTCAAAGAGTCGATTGGGTTGAAATTTCTTGTTGGAGCCAGCCTTGGGCGCAATAACTTTGCTTGGTGACTGGGAACGACCCCGGCTTGGCGAGCCGTCATCTTCGTCAGTAGGCTCGTCACCCAAAATCTCCGTGAAAGATCGCTGGCGAGGTCGAGTACCCGCATAAGGTGAAATGATTCTCGCAGCAGCGGCATCTTCCGCGGCATCTCGAGGGGCAAAAAGCTCGAGAGAGGCGTGGGGATCGCGAAGTGCGTTCACCGAGTTACCGCGCGAGCGGTGGGACACGTCACTACTTTCGGGCGCACTCTCGGTGGCGCCGGTGGCAGAGAGACAGGTGGTGATGACCTTGATCTGATCACTACCGTCGCGGATGGGCCAATTTCGACCCGACCTGCCGATAACATCTACTTGTTTGAGAAGCGCACCTTGATCCCAGCTTTGTCGAATCTGCGCAATCTTGCCTTGCCCGTTGAACGACACAATATGCATCTATCGCAAAGAAAGCTTGAATTAGCAAGGAGAAAAGCGGATCGGAGATGCCAGAATTGTAGCTGGGGAGGAACGAGATCAAAGGACTGGGAGGGTGGTCGCACAATTGGGAGGTGGACTTCTCGCTCGGAGAGGAAGTTGTCATCAAGTCCAGGCAAGTACGGTCCACCGCTGCTGACGAAAGTCATGGTCGTCTTGGTCTGGATGGCGGTGGCGTTTCGGCCTTCAATGACATCGAGAAAATCCTCGGCGGTCTTCTTGATTTGATTGCGCAACGAGTTCAGGTGCTTGATGATATCGGTCGCACCGCGAATGGTTGTCGTAGTCGTGACATAGTGCAGGGAAGCGTCCGCGGAAAGCAGCGATGAGTTTGGCGAGGCCAAGAACTGTCTATACGTCGAGGCCATTGTCTAGAGGTGTTCAGCTGGTGTGGGTGCTGGTGATTTGCGGTTGTTTGTTCTTTGAGAGAAGTTCGCCCAGAGGAGGGGAACCTTGACGAAGCGGGGGAATCAATTCAATACTAGACAAGCAGCGAAATCCTCAACTGGGACACAGCGGTGTTGGGGAGGAAGATGTGTCCAAGGTTGTCTCAAGAAGGGCAACCGTGGCGGAAGGCTCTTGTTTTGGGACTCAAATTGAGAACTTTCCCGCGAGTGAGAGAGGAATTGGGGCGCACTTGAAAAAGTAGGAGGGGGTGAAGACGAGATGAAAGGGGGGATGGGACGAAGCCGCTTGTTTGTGGGATGTGTGGGTACGATTGGCAGTTGCCAATGGGGTTCATCATGCAAACGGAGGGTCCTTGTAAATATTATGGAGAAGTGTACACTCCCTTCCACACGGGTTTTTTGGAAGGAGCGCAGAAGTCGAGTCTCTGCCGTGGAGTTCGAGGTGGTCGTGGATACGTGTACTTCATACATGGAAGACGCGCCATTGACACACCCGTGTCTCTGGCGCAGATATTAAAGGAGGACCTAATCCGTTATTTGGAAAACATCCATGGTCTGTGCACCAGTTGCTATGGTACTTGACCCCTCGGTTAGCGGACGCCGCAGAACCTTGTACCCCTGCAAGGAGCTTGGCAACGGAACCGGTAGACAAGTATGAAGTAGTGTACACTATTGTCTCGGTATTATGTGAGTCGTCTCAAACGGAACTCACACTTTTCAACGAAGGATTGGAATTTGGAAACACTTTTTGAAATTTTCCAGTTGACTCCTCCTCCTCGCTCTACCTAGCACAGTGTATGCTTTTGGGGCTTTGATACTATACGAGAGGTACCTACTAATACAGAAGCAGTTCTGGAACACCAATCGCACTTGTCGTTGCCAACGTCTGTATATACTTCGTACATACTTCGTACATGGGCTGCATGTTGAGGCTTGGGCTGGCTTCTCCATGTTGCTCCACAGCGTTGAGCCGTGCATTCACAAGGACCCGCAAAATGCCCCTGGCGCATGACGCCACGTGATCGGCCCCTGGCTGCACCATCTGCTTTTACCTTGTGCGAAGCTCTCTCGCCTCGTCCTCGTCGTCCGTATCGCGAGTCAACGCGCTGTAGAGCTGCAATCATGCGATCATTGACCCAATTGCATTGATCTATCAACACCTTAGGGTAACAATGCTATCCTGGAATCATCCTCGCGCTGGCTTTACACACCTTGAAGAACCTGACTGACATGAGGAGATGAGGAGAGGTTCAATCCCTGGCTTGAATCCAATCAAGTCCAGGATCCCTGTTGTTTCAACTTGGAGACCCTGTCAGCCACCCACCAATGCGCAAAGAGGGCATGCTCTGAGGTCGCTTTTACTATTCCACGTCGTATCACTTCACTTCATGTCCAACGTTGCAAAGGCTAAGTGTCCTCAACTTTATGAAGTAAATGAATCAATCGGGCGCGCTGCATCTCTAAGGTGCACATTGCTCTAAATTAATGTCACAAGCCATCATTGATCAACCCGGGCAGCTCTTAGGGGTGCACAATCGGTTCGGCATCAGATCAAGTCTGTCTATATTAAATCGAATCCTAGCCCAAGATCCATAACACATAGCTTCCCGTTCCTATACCAGTTAACGAACAGTAATATATATACAAATCGATGCCGCCATCCTCCTCAATGAGCATCAGTGAAAATCCACGAATAATCACAAGGGAAAACGTGAGCATCAATAGCTCGGGCATCTCTCCAAACGCCGTGCTTCCGTCCCATCCATCGTGTCCCCGAAAGAAATTTCCCACGAAAAATAAAAAGATAAAAAGAGAAAAGAAAAGAAAAGAAAGAAAAACGCCGCCGCTGCCTCTGGAGTGTGATTGGATGTGTGCGCAACACTGACGCTGAGGTCAATGAGCGACAAGATCTTTTGTATAACGCTCAGCAGAGGAACTTGTAAATCTTCTTCCATCTCGGCCATGCCCTCCTCTCCTCCGCCTCCCTAGCCACCAATATCGGCAGGGCAAACTCCCTCCTTCCAGTGTCGACATCCAAGTCATGTATGTGCACAATCCTTGTCCGGTAGTAAAGCTTGTGGCACACGTAAAAGCTGCCAACAATCGGCGCTGCCATGTACTTGAGGAAGAAACTCTCGGCGAGCTGCCTCGATGTCATATCCCTCCAACCGATCGGGAAGGCACCGACCCAGAACTGGGCAACGAGCACGAGGAGATTCATTGAGAGGCCAATATACGAGCCTACCACGCCAACCTGACTGCGGAAGGCGAGGTCCTCGAGTTTCCGGCCCTTGTGTGCCCACGCCTTGCGGAAGCGAATGTGGCAGAGGCATATAGAGCCCCAAGTGAAGATGGATGAGAGTCCTGAGGAAGCCAAGAGCCACTCGAGAACGATCTCCTGGTTTTGCACCTCTGCGATATAGGAAAGGAGGCCGACAATGCCAGCAATAAGAATGGCCATCAGTGGCCGTCCTTTGCGGTCGATGTAGGACAGGAAGGCCGGTGCGTGGTTCTGGTCCGCAAGCGCCGCCATGGTACGGGAGGAACCGAAGACAGCAGAATTCCCCACGGAGAGAACGGCAACAAGAATTACCGCGTTCATCACTGACGGAATCACGGCAATGCGTGCTTTTTCGATGGCAATGACGAAGGGAGAGGCGTTAGCCGTGAGTACGCCACTCGTGTCGCTGTTGTCTGAAAGAAGCCTTGGCTCGTTGTAGGGAACTAGAAGCCCCACCAAGGTGAGTGCAACGATGTAGAAGAGGGTGATTCTCCAGAAAACTTGTTTCACAGCAGTTGGTAGCGACTTTCTGGGGTTCGCCGTCTCTGCAGCCGCCAGACCGACCAACTCAGTGCCAGCAAAGGAAAATGCAGCTGTAACAAAGACACTGCAGAGTCCCTTGAAGCCGTTGTTGAACGCCCCGGGATCGTGCCAATATTGGCCACCGATATAACCTCCGCCTGGATATCCGCCACAATTTATCACGATGCCAAGTAAACTTGATTGTTGAGGTCAGCCGGGGGACTCTCGAAAAAAATTCAGGGGGGAGGGAATGGCAAGAACAACTTGAAGGGACGTACATGAATGCGATGACGGCAATAACCTTGACCATGGCGAATGTAAATTCCACCTCACCATAGCCCCTAACCCCAGCCAGGTTGGATGCCATAACTACGAAGAGGAAAAGAGTAACAAACCCGGCCTTTGCTATGTTCTTGTCCCAGTAGGTTATAGTAATCGTGGCGGCGACAATTTCAAGTGGCAGAATGACCAACCACTGGAGCGCATAGCTAAGGGGCAAGGGTTAGTTCTTTTTCTTTTTTTCCTCTCTCTTTTTTTGACCCGGAAGGTACGAGAAGATAGGGCGGACAAAGACTCACTTCCAGCCCATTGCGAAACCCCAGGATGGGTCTAAAAATCGCGTAGAGTAGGACGAAAATGAACCCGCAACGGGGAAAGCTACGGCAAGCTCGGCAAGAGCCTGTGTAGTACAGTAAAGCATGAGACCGATAAGCGAAAAGGCAATAAGGAGTGATGCTGGTCCACCATGGTTGAGCGCTTGCCCAGAGGCAACAAAGAGACCCGTGCCTAGGCGAACAGCGTCAGTAAATGTCCATATGATAGTCACCAAGCGACAGTGAAGGACAGCGAGCGAGCGGTCATTGGCGACAAAAGATTAGAGGATCGGGAAGGGGAATAAACGCTCTTCAAGGAAGAACGTACCAATGGAACCTCCAATCGCAATCATTTGAAGGTGTCTACCCTTGAGCTTCCGCGCGAGGCCGGAGTGTGCTGTCTGGAGGGTAGCTTGGTGAATATCATAATATCGAATCCCAAGATGGTTTGCCCTCCCCGCCTCGGCTCTCGCAGCGGCTTCTTCTTTGGGGTCTATGGGCGTTACACGTCGGCTCGGATCGCGTCTGAAGCTATTTATGAAACGGGTCGCAGCACTATCGGGTGGGACATCGTCGTAGATGGGTTCCCGCATGGTATAACTGCTGCCATGGGCTACCGAGTCTTCCCGCAACTTGAGGGTCGCCATTTCGATGCCTCGCCCGAGCGGCGCCATGGTGATCTCTTGGGTGGGAGATGAGAGCGCATCCGTAGAAGGCTTCAGAAGAGAAGAGGCCCGGGGTGGTTCCGGCGGGGGGGAGGAGTCTAGATATCGCCCCCCTCGAAGCTAGATCCCGAAGGAAATGCCTTATCGTTCTGCGCGTCTACAATCTACGCGTACCCGGGATGATAAACCTCATGGCCTAGGCGTGGCCAAGTTCAAAGAGGCAAGAATGGGGATTGGGAGATATCTCTACAATCTTCTCGTTCCGGTGGCGGGAAACTCTGGCGGCAAGGAATCGCAAGTCAATTCTCGAATTAGCGGGTTCGTCTGGGAGGGGTGCGGACCGCAGTTCGAGCGAGCGAATAAAAGCCTATGATCGGAAGTGGTTTCTATAGAGAAGGTCGGGGGTCGAGGATCGAGGATCGAGTATCGATAGTCGTCTCCAGGGTGCCTTCGTGATGTTCGTGGTTCGGCCAAGTGCGGATCCTCGGGTTGGTTGGATGGAAAAGCTGGTGATGCAATTGGGGGGGGAAGGAAAAAGTAGTCAATACTTCAAGGGATCAAACGGTTAATACTTCGCAATGAAGTCGATAAGTGATCGCCCTGGCCCAATTCTGACAGGAACATGAAAGAATAGGTATAGTACAAGTGTTTCTCTTCAGTTCGGAAGACATCAATCAAAATGCGCAAGAACTTTGTTGGATCAAATCGATCAATCCGGGTTGAGGGGGTGGCGGGCAAGGCTTATCATCGACGCTGGACCAAGTAATACTTCGTACATTGCATCAAATGCAAAACTAGGTTTTTATCATGGGTCATGGGTCGGCTGGGGTGGTCGACCGTACTTAAGTTGTAGATAACGGCGGGTTTACCTATAATCTATACTTTGCAGACCATCTGGTCGGGAGGGTTGGACAGCCACTAATGATTGACTTGCCCGATTGGGGTAAGATTGGAAAGATGGATGGGTGGAACAGGGGTCACCAACATGGGGAAATGGGGTTGAGTACTCGTCGAGGTGGCATTATCGGCAACTGGATGAAGCGTGCTGCAGCACGAAGTATGGTTTTTCAATGTCGATGGCTTCATTTGTCGCCTATTTCCACCGGACGACTCGAGAGCAGAGGGACGCTACCAACTACACCTTGGCTGTTCGTATCAACAACAATGACTTCAATGTAGTTTTGCAATTGTAAAATCGACAAGTACGAAGTCAAATAGGGCGGTACGGCTCAGGGTGGAGGTGGCGTGGCATGGCGTGGCGTTGCACAGCTTGCTATCAAAGTGAATCTGCCTCGCTTGGAGAACAATAGCATTCGACATGGCCTGGCCTAATCGCCAACGAAGTATCCCCGGGATGTGGTCGCCCCATCCTGCATTTGACTCTATCGGCTCTCAGACTGATAGGGGGGGAAGAAACATCAATACGAAGTACCTCGTATGTGTACGAAGTAGTGTACAATTGATACTTACTTCGTAGGACATGGTAAAGGCTTTCAACTGGTTAACCTGCATGAGTAATTACCGTACTTTAGTCGCTTCGTTTTCTCTTTGTACTCGGTAGATTGCCTCATACTTCATATTGTCGAGGTTAGACTCCTTCGTGCAGGTAGCGTACTGTACATGCACCAATACATCAATATTAGTGGACATCAATCAATAACCAACCTTGTCCCGATAGGGTTTGAGTCGATTGCAGATGTCTGAACCCGACTTGTACGAAGTACTTCGAAGTTCTTGAAGCCATCAACCGTGACCCCAAGCGCTGGGGAAGAAATCGCCTCATTGACTATTCTGCTAGCGTAGGCGTGTTGCATCAATCAAATCATTTGATCGAGATCCAGATGGGCGTTGAAAGCCATCACTCCAGTCGACTTGGCATGTCAATGCTGTAGCTAAAACATCCGTCCGCCGTTAGCTCACACCATTGATCAATAAGAGATTGGAGGATCAATTACGAAGTAATTAGGTGTCTACTCGCCTTCACTTCTACGAAGTACATTATGTTACGTGCATTGATACCTCAGTGCCTCAGCACAGTTGAACCAATTCTAATCTTACCGACAGCCTGGTCCAAAGCGGAATGGGGCCGATGGGAGGAAACTAGAGGCCAAAATATGGATCAAACCATATTAAGATTTGTCCGATTGAGTGCTTGATACATTTGATCACTCACTTGAACAATGTTCATTTTCACGGTCTTTTTCCCACCGTACCCCAGATCTCGAGATCTCAAGACTAAGTCTACCTCGGTATTGATATCTCTCATACGAACGAATTACTTTGGCAGGAGCTGAAGCACTGCCTAGTCCCAGAGAAGCGTTCATGCTCACTTGACAAGCACAATAGATCCTCCAATTGCGACTTATGGGCGAAGTTTGAATACATCAAGAGAAGTATCCATACCTAACCAGCCGTCGTTAAGCAACCGAACGAGTACTTTGCAAGGCCAGTTTAATCCAAGTAGCATCCGACAAAACACCACAGTTTGAACGAGACGACGGAACTACAAAGTACTGGGATTTATCGGCATCCACAACCTGTGGCCCTGAGCCTGAGGGGCCGGCCTGGCTACATATTTGAATAAAGTTCCTCTCCGTATCCTGTCCCGTGCGCGCATCAATGACCACTTTTATAGTTTATACTAATAGTTTAGTAACTCCTGGGCGTAAGTGGTGGTTTGAGTTGCGAAATGTTCGAGGGTTTGGCAATCCTGGTAGATCTGAGACAACGCATTCAATTCTGGTCAGTGGTCTGGCAGTGTTCAACGCGCACACCGCTCAAGAGAGTCAGCTCCAGACCCAGCACTAAATGCCCCGGTCCAGGTTCGGGCACTTCCGGGTTCTAAGGTCTTCAGGGCGTGAAATACCCACCATCATAAATATTGAATCCATCAAATGAATTAGCATGTGGTAACCGGAGACTACGCTGTAGCTTTTGCTCGTGGATCCGGGCCAGCGTCGATGAAAGAGAATCGACAATCAATGCCACGTGATGCGTTTAAATTGACGGTGCGACGACTTCTTCCAGTGTCTTCTTGATGCACGAGGGCTCCACTGATCGGGTCTCCTCAAACAAGCTGAATGTAATTCAACTCCATCCATTCATAGATGCGATTTTCTCGCTCGCAAGAATGATGGGTGTCGTCACAGACCTCAAGTCATCACCGCATTGAGCATTCTCGAATCTTCCCGAGTGCTCAAGATCCCTGGTGAGGAGGACAAATGGCCACAGGCTAGGTCTCCAAGCCTAGGCCAGGCTTGCTCTTGAGCCCCCGCACCCCCGTCCTAGTCTCACCATGCAGTTCTCCATGCGTTTGACACGTCAGTGCAGTGTATTGAAGACCCAAGATAATTGCCAGGCCATACACCCTAGTTCGGTCTGGTTGGGTGATGATCTCAGTGCTGTTGCACCGCTGACCTTTGGAATGTCAGTCGAATATGGTTGTTTGTCACCTTTCTTTTCTTCCCTGGCAAGATTCGAAGGTGGAAGTGGGCAACCAAGGGACAAAAAAACAAGCACCGGAAGTCCAGGAATCGTGAGAGGATCATCGTGCAGAAGAATAGACAGCATGCCCCCACGGTCCAAACCGACAACAAGAAGCCGCACCTGAGACAGACAGTATTCTTGGTTTACGAAGTAGTCAGTGTACATGCCGATTGCGGGAAGAGATATTAGAGACTGGACATGACCAGGCCGGCAATTGGCCTTGTCGTTATTCTCTAGTGGGTGGGCTCTTGGTTCATGGAGATCTCACATCTGATTGCATCGTCAAATGGTCGTGCATAAAATTTCTGCCCAATTCAACCAGCCAGGTGGTTCGACTGAAAGTTCGCCCCCGCCTCTTAACGTTTTCCTTTTCTTTATACATTTGATCCTTCCAGCTCCTACCTTAACCAATGCTCTTCCTCCTATGATTCAGGAATCAAGGCAGATTCCAGAATATACACCCTCGGATACACAATAGGGATACCGAAGAAGAGAAACACGACAGGACGAGCGCAAGAGTGTGACGAGGCGGGGGTTGAGATCTTGGAGCCGAAATCCATACCAGAATTAACTGAGAAAAAAAACCGCATCAAGCTCTCCCTTTCCGGGAGGATCCTCGCACCGTCGAAATCATGACACGATTATTCCTGTGAAACCTCGGAGCGTGTTCTTTCTTTCAATTCGTTACCTTGCTTCTCGATTAGTTCGAATCAAACTTCAGTTCCGGAAGAATCAAAGGGCTGAAAGAGATTAGACCGACATAACCATGTTCGCGCCGACGGAGCAAACTGGTTTTATCGATGGCCGGCTTCTTCAAGGTTGCTTCCGGGAGTCGGAGAGATGTGAAATTGTCGGGTTGAGTCTCGAAGGGCTTCGCAACGCCCTAGTCGAAAGCTTCCACGCTCATATGACGGCTTTGATTGAGGAGATCAAGACCTCGGGCTGCATTCTCCGGGACCTCGCCGACAAGTCCCAAATGCATTACCAGCGTGTTCCCATTGTCATGCACTACCTCGATGTCATCCTCCCCTGTCTCTCCAAGTCGCTACGCGACATCACCGAGTACATCGATGACCGGACGTCCTCCAAGGAAATTCGATGGCGGAAGATGTACAACAAGATGACTGAGGAAAGTGGCGGCATTCCGCTTCCTCAGAGATTTGTGCTTTACAACCATTACTTGAAACTGCTGCACCAATTGCTAACAAGGTTGGTCTTGGATCCTCGCTGCGTTGATTGATCCCATTTTTACGCTGCCTCGCCGTGGACATCGTGTTATCCTCGCCTTTGTTGCTCGCAGACCGCTTTCCGCGATTCTCTAGGCTGACGTGTGATTCAAGGAACCCGAATTTTGATCTCAACACATTGGAATCCCTCCGAAATCGTATCTTAGAGCTACGCGAAAAGAGGGGCATTGGTGAGTCCATATTGATGTCCCTAAATGGCATTATCGATTGTAGTTCTTGGGGGTCGTTCTCACTAACAATCTGCAAAGCTTATACGCCCCATACGCTGACTACGTCTGGTGCCCTTATACGGCCGGAGATGATTCTTGCCCCAATGGTTCCAGAGCCTGTGAGTTGAGCTCGACTCATCCACACATCATTTGTGGAAGTACTATTCGTTAACCATATATGGATGGTAGAACGCACACTGGGCCGAGCAGATCTTCTCCCTCCCCCTGCCGTCGCGGACAGCCTTCCAAAACCCAAGGAGGTATGCAAGACTGTGTAATACCGGCAATCTGCTCCATCCCGTGCAAGCTTAACTAAATGGACATGTCCTCTTAGGTCAAAGTCGTACGGACCCCATCAACAGTCGTCCCAGGTACCCATGCCTCCAGATTCTAAAGTCTTGTTCCGAAGGTATGTAATATCTACTATGCTTCCCCACCCCCGAGTTGATAGAGATGATGCTTATTTATATCTAGGAAATTCGACAACGATTCGCTGGCGCTCATTGCCTACATCAATTCCTCGAACCAGGCGCCATACCTAATCATGCAGCCCTACCATATGGATTCTCAGTGGTTCTCCATCCGAGGCGTCCACGAACTCTGCATCCAGCGCGACCACTGCGCAGTTAATCTCCGACGTTGGAGTCGAAGAGAGGGAGCTGCCAAGTTGTGGGCTTCTCTCTACTTCATCACCTGGGAGGGTATGCAACCATGTTTTAGGATTTGTTCTCATCCCTCTTTACTAACGTATCACTCAGAAATGGTCCTTTTCCATTGCTCTTTCGCCTCACTCAAAGCGCGAAACTCGTTGACGCTGGAGGTTGACTCGGAGGAGTACGTCTTGAAAGGCGAGAAGCGTCTTTTCCAAGCGTAGGCCACGCCTTCCCCCCTTTCCCTCTCTTCTTTTTATCCTGGGTATTGATTAGCATGGCGCTCTTTCTTTTTACGACTAACGGGTTTCTGTATAGACAAATTATCGATGACGGGTTTAAGCATTCATTGATCGTGTACGAGGACCGCGAGACCAAAGGCATGAGGCTCCATGCTGCAGTCTGGGACGGCGAGCTGCGGCAATGTCCGGTCTGGACCGCCTTTAGTATGTTATCTATGTTATCCCCACTCCAGGGAACCTCCCTCGACCATGGGGATGTTAAAGAGTTTATGATATTGACCGTTATCACTAGTCACCCATCAATGCACCTCGCCGACATGGCTTGAGAAAAAGTCCAGGCACCGTATCTGGTTAAAGGATGTCCAGCTCTATGTCTTCTGCCAGGAATATCGGCAGCATAAGCAACGTAGGAACCGAGAGGGTGCATTCGAGCTAAACTTCATCAACGAAAAGGGTAAATGAACAAGCGTGATGCCTACGTCTGTGAAATTGTTTACTAACAAGACGAGGCAACAGCTTGCTGCAAGTTCAGGGATCTCTTCTATCCGCCGCCTTCGCCAACAAGCAACACGGATTCGGAGAATAATGCCGGATCTTCTTGACAAGCCTGAGTGAGACCGACATCCCGAACTTGACCGACAAAACTCGAAGTAGTGCCGTCGAAACATAGAATGTTGAAACTCAACCATCACCACCCACCACCTACCACCTACCACCTACCACCTACCAGAAAGGAAGAGACCAATACCGTCTGCTCCCTCAACTGGATCCAAATTGTTCTTCTAATGACAGCAAATCGACATTTGCATAATCACTAACATATCATCTTGTTTCGAGTGCAGAGCCCTTCATTCACACTCATCAAATCTATCAGCGAGGAGTTTTTGGGTTTCACTCTTGCTTTCCCCCACGATACTGGCCCAGAACGGGTCGCTTCTCCATTGCCACTCGGCGATGTTTTGGAGAGCGGCTCGAGGTGTTTCCTTTGTTTAGTTACGGCTTATGAATCTACGAACCTGACGCCTTCTTATGCCACACGAAGTTAGATGTGAGACTGTTTATCATTGAGAGTCCTTGATATACCCAGTGTCTGATTTTGGGGGGAAATTGTTGCTTTTTGAGCGGTTTCGGAAGAGGGGATATGTATCTTATCTGACAGGAGGAGTAAGGAGAATGTGGGAGCGGAAAAGCGTGTATTAACGAGGAACGGAGACCAGATCCATTGTAACCGAGTCTTTTAAATTCAAATATTTAGTGTTTCCCATGCTCGTCGTCGACTTATTCGTCTTTAACGAACCAAGCAGCAGCCATCTGAATAGATGCTGCGTAAAACCATACGATAATAATCCAAAAGAGCTGAAAATAACCAAGCCCTTCACTTCCAAGAAAACGCCTGATATCAAATAAAGTCCACCGATACCCAACCCACGCGATAAAGGAATATAACCAACAAGCAACCAATCCTCATCAGACAATCATTTTTGCATCCACTTGCAACCACCGTCGTATAGGTCATGCCGAGGTAGAGTCTCCGGGCGGACAAGCTAAGGATTCTCGTTCTTTACGTCCTCGACATCGTGGAGGGCCGTATCATGCCTAGGTCGACGTGCTTCGGGGTCTCGATGCCATGCGCCTTATCGTGCCTGGTCGTGGGCGGCGCGCCAACGTCCGAAAGGACTGTTCGGATGCGGTTGCGCAGGCGGCGGCGCGGTATTTTGTTCGTCTCCGTGGTGGTTGTGAGAGGGAGAGGGGGTTTGACGAAGGAGGCTTCAGTGGATTGGGAGGAGACGGAGGCGGCGTCGGAGGTCATTTCTGAGGCGATGCTTTTTTTGATTTTTTTTTTTCTTTTTCTTTTCTTATTCTATGTTTTGGTTGACAGACTAGGTGGGACGAGGTGATAATTTGGACAAGAAGACGCGAGTGGGCAGAACGTCATCAGCACATGCGTACAAGCAGCACGAGGGATAATATAATGAAGAGAGATTCGGGTCTGGGGAGATTTTGGGGACAGTGCTGAGCGACCCCACCTCCCTTTTTGGTGCAAGTCGTGCTCCAATCAGACTGGACAGGGGAAGAAGCCCGCCCCGGGCTGTGTACGAAGCATGTCCACTGCTGGGCTGAGGTACTGTACTTCAGAGTACTTCCTGCTTTCTAGTCCTTAAAGTTGGATCTGGACGCATTAGCGGCATCAATGTAGGAAGTACGAAGTAATTGAAGCTTGTACCTCTGTCTTGATAATACCGAGCATTCAGCATTGTCGATTGATTCAACCTTGGCGCCATGTTTGCACATTTGCCCATTCGCCCATTCGTCTGGTGTCCTCCCCCCTCGCCTTAGGTTGCCTGTTCTTATCACCACCTGAGGAAAGATTCCGGGTCAAGAGAAACGAAGCGAACCTATGCGCGGATAGCCAGGACAGGCCAGGCCAGGCCACCCTCCAGCACCAAATTTGCTTAACTTTGAGCTGATTCGAGACAATGTCAGGGTTGATGTGTCTCGTCTCACAAACCTGGAATCTATCAATACCTTTCTTCTCCTTTTCCCCCTATGTTTGTAAGGAAAAAACAGATGAAAGGAAACAAAAGGCCATCAATTAATGTACACGATGACTGGCTGGTATCCGATGATGCACTCTAAATCTCATGAACGGAGAAACATGTAAAATAAACACACAAGTATGCCCTCAACCATCTATAATTCGTCCTTAGCCCTACCCTTCCCGGTCCCCTTCCTTGCCGACCGCAACTTATCATATACTTCCTCGCTCCAATGACCCTTCTGGCCCCTATGCCTCTCCACAATCTTCTTCTGGTAGAACTCCCAACATCTATCATCCCGAATACCGTCCTTCTTGGCGCAAGTGTCGCCACTCGCCGCTGCTCCGCGGGGCCATACACCTAATGTAGCGCCGGCTTCGTGATCAAGGAACGTGTCCAAGAGGAGATGGCCGACCTTGCGTTGGGCCGGGTCCCAGCGCTCATTTTCAGCCGCAATGACCTCGAGGAGATTCTTCATCCCCCCGTTCGCGAGGAACTCGTCACGGATAACCGGACTCTGCAATAGGCCTTTGATGGCAAAGACTGTCGAACCCACTCGTGATACCGCTACGGCGGAAGGGTCCTCGGTCGTGCTAGGCATAAAACCAGTGTAGAATGCATCACGGAGCGTCGAAGTACCGCACTGTGACGCCATGTAGTTTGACCATTCTTTCTCCACCTGCGCCAGGGCTTTCGCATTGTTCTGCATTGCGCCGGCAAGGATACGGGATCCCGCCTGCCGATCGTCTGGAGTAGCGTCGCTGCCGACCATGAGGCAAAGAAGTGCCCGGACCGCCTCTTTATCCTCGCTAATCTTGAGCCCATAGTAGATATCGCTAGAGATATCGAGGAGGTTGTCAAGTGCTCCATGGAACTCCTCGCCAGTCGCCTTTCCGCCCGCCTTGATCACCTTGAGCGCGTCCCAGAAGCCGGCCTCCTCCACCGGAGGTGTCTTGATCTTGCCAACTGGCTCATACGCCGGCGCGCCATCGGGGATACGCTGCTCAACATTTCCTTGGGGCTGTGCTCCCTCCTCGGGTTCCACGATGACTACCGCCTTATCGACGGGGAGCCCCTCAAGACTGGGATCGGTCTCGTCCGGCACGTTGATCTTGGCCTCTTTCTGACCCGTCCAAATGTTAAGCCGTACATGTAGGCCATTGGGGAGTTCTTGGTCATCATGGACAGTCTGGAACTCGTCTGTTGGCTGGAAAACCCGGGGATAACATTCAGCCGGGTTATCTGTGTGGCAGATGAGGTCCTGGACCTCTGGGTGCTGTTTTGTGCCGTCGCCATTGTTGGAGGCGAGGACTGCGGGTGTGGCGAGTAGTATGATTCCGAAGAGCAAGAACAATATAAATATAGGCCGTGTTGACGGTCCGTAAGTTGCCCTTGAAGGTGCCATTATGGTCGTTGATTAAGCTGGGAGATATGAGACTTGGGGTTTATGAGGAGAAGGTAAAGTTTCGGGTGCCGACGGAATGAAAATTAGAAATGATTGAAAATACTTATATCAACAAGTTCAGCATTCGAAAATGAAATGGTTTTTGTTCTCAATGGCGTCTGATACTCATTGAAAGCCTCCAAGTTCTTTTATAGCCATGAAACGCTGTTGTGAAAACGTGGCGGAGAGAGCAAGAGGACAAATAGGCCAACAAAATTGACACCTATTTGATTCATTAATTAACACAGGGTACACCTTCTTTAGGGAACAAAAGTAACTTCTGACCCTGTGCTAAGCTTGTCTGGCGACTACCACCAGGTGCAGATTTCAGGAATTTGAAGCTAACAACACCTCGCCACCCAGTGAATCAACTAAATGCCACTTGTTCTCAAATGGATTTTTTTGATGTGAGCCAGCACAGGTTATGGCAGCCTAGCATGAAGAGAAAATACAGCCAACCATTCAGGCTTACATTAGGAAGTTCAACAATTTTGGACTTTTAGAATCTGCTAGAACTATCATCATGCCAAGTTCTATTAAACCACCAGTGCTTGATAGAGAATCTCCATCTGCACCAGACGACATCATCAACAATTCTAATAGTGCTGTGCCCACTGTGAGCGCCAGGCGACCAGGCGAAACCGATTCCTTTTTAGCACTAACAACTGAATATTACAGTGGGGTGAGAGCCACTCTGACAAACTCCAGTCCATAGAGAAAGATCAACCAATTGTGGACGGCTTAATGCCTCTGACTAAATATCCGAACATCAGCCGACGTTGGTCCACGTTATTCGCGCGGAGGCTTCGACACAACCGGCATTGACGATGTCGAATTTCGTCAGTCGACCCGACCACAG
Source organism: Scedosporium aurantiacum (assembly GCA_000812075.1). Lineage (NCBI taxonomy): Eukaryota > Fungi > Ascomycota > Sordariomycetes > Microascales > Microascaceae > Scedosporium > Scedosporium aurantiacum. The sequence goes on from JUDQ01000001.1 coordinate 125,995, forward strand.
AAAGCATTCCCTTCGCGCAACAACTCCGGGGCCCTGTCAGCGATCGACACCGTAATCAACAATGCTCGCTCTACGACAAAGAGCCGCTCGCGTAGCATTGCGGCCGACCCAGTTTTCCGGGGCGACGAGACGATATGCCTCAGGCGGACACCACCATCACGAACACGCCAGTGCGGACGAGCCACTTGGGGTAAGAAGAACCCGGTTCATATACGGTCGATGCGTGTTCTACGCATGGAGTAGAGGGGAGGATGGCTTCAATTGAGCAATTGACTAACTAGCTGCCAACTTTTTTTCTTGGGGATAGACTGGCATCATCATTACTGTCGCCGCTCTGCCTTTGAGCTGCCTTTTGTACTTCGCTGCCCGCCGTGGAGAGAATGGAGAGGAGCCTGCCCTTACGAGGTGGCTACGGAAGTACCAGAGCTTGAACGAGGTCTGGCTCGAGAGGAATACGCTGCACTCCCAGGCTGTCCAGCAGGCCGCTGCCGATAAGCTGCTCTTCCTTACTGCTCCCAGGACCGCCAACTACGAGCTCCGGTTCCCCGAGTAAGTCACTCCTGCCCATACATCAACATCCAATGTCACTCTTCCTGGCGCCGCAGTGCATGGAAATTTTCTGACCTACTTAGGATCCTTCAATCGCATTCGCCGAGGAACGTCGTCGCCGGCTCCCTCATTAACATAGATGAGGTAACGGAACGTTACAGGAAGCAGCATTATGAGGAGGAGGAGCGCAAGGCGAAGAAGCTAGCTGCGAAGCAACAAGCGGAGGCGGCAGAGAAGGCGTAAAAATGAAGAAGGGGAAAGTAGAATACGACAGCTCGACCTAAGAGCAGGAGCAGGTGCCCTGTATTACATCAATGCAATTACATACAAACTTTAGAATCGGGCCTGCTTAAAGGCAAGAGCGTTCCTTCTGTTTTCTATGACCCGCCCCGCCCTGCCCTTCTTGCCTCTTAGAGCAAAGAAGGTGCATGTTGACGATTGGTCCTGGACCTTGCTTCCCACCTTTGACTTAATCCCTCCCAGAGTCACAGAGCTCACAGAATTGTTCCAGCATCCATCCCATCCCACCAGCTCCCACCGTGATTGATGGAGACAGGCATTCACTCAAGAATCTCTCCCCTTTGTCAATCTACCTTTCACTTCATACTATCACTTCTAAAGCTCTGTTTTATTACCTTCAGTCCCATTGGACTGACTCTCTATTATACTTGATCTGCCCCTTTCAATATCCTAGTTATGCCAAGTATTGCAGCAAGCAATACCAATCCTCGACTTCATCACTGTTATTCTTTCTATATACTTCAGTGATGGCGTCAAAGTCAACTGAGGACTCTACGAGAAGAGAAGACTTTCGGAGAGAAGGTGGTGTTGAAGATCAAAGCAATACGGCTGCCCCAGCCAGAGAGAGGCTCCAGCTACGACCATTACCATTACGACGACCACATAGTCACGGTGCACTGGGGTCAACACATTTATCGGCACATGTTGGTTCTTTCAGTCCCAGACTTCTCCAGTTGACTTGTGTTGACTGGAGCCCCGAACCAAGAGCGACTCTTCGGGTAGAAGAGGTATGCCCCAAGTCCGACATAATTTTCACCCCCTTTGTTATTGCTAGACCAGCAGAAGAGGATCCAAACCTTGCGAGGAGGAAACACTTCATCTATCGAGATTCTCTGCCGGGGCCCAACAGAGTGAGGAGACCCGGAGAATCCGCAGTTCCAGGTCTGAGGAGCATTCTTCGTCGACATAATATTAGTCCTCGACTGCCCAAACCGCACAAGCGTCCGAAGACTGCTCGATTCACGAACCTAACGGCCATTTACCGGGGCCAGACACCAGTGAACGAGTCAGACATTATCTGGACAGCTTTGAGACCGCCTGGAGAGGTACCTGACTCCGACGATGTCGAGATGAAAGGGGAGTCGCCAATCCCAAGCAAGACGGAGAACGACAAGAATTCCGCAAGCTTCCATCATCTTATGATGAGTGGACCCATGGCCGCCTCTTACTCTGGTACCCAGCCCCATCCAGAACGTCTCAAGATGCCTCCCTCAAGCCTACGAGGAGAAGCTAGTCCCTCAACAGCCGAAACGTCGGAGCCGTCTCGATTTGACATGCTGGCACCCAGACCCCCAACTCCACCGCTGCCCTCCCCGCCACCGATCAAACCCTTTAAGACCTTTATCCTGCCACCCGATGACGTGCCGATCCAGGGAAGCTCGACATCAACCCGACGTTCGGCTCCTCCAAACATCCAACAGCCGTCTACTCTATATCCGGATGAGATGCTTGGAGAAGACGTGATGACACAGGCCCCGTACCCTTCTTCCGAGACACCGGGGTCTTTCGCTTCTCCTAATGCAACAGATCCACCGCTGCGTATAGGTCCAACACAGTACAAAGGCCGTGGACTGTTTGCCACACGATCGTTACCGACTGGCACTATCATCGTGCGTGAGAGGCCGCTCATCGAGGAGCGGCATGACCTTTTGCCTGGCGGCCAGCGACGGATACGTGGCTCTTAGGAGAGATACTCCCCGGCAAAGCAACAGCGAATTCGGACCGCATTTCCTATCCTCGTGGATATCCCTTCTCGAAGCCTCGGGGAGCATCATCGCATCACACTTGAGCGTTTTATGACAAACTACTCCTTTCAATATGGTCAATATCAAATGGGTCACGTGTACCAGTGGATCTCTGTTGCAAACCACTCGTGCGCGCCGAATGCGTGTGCCGTCCCCGGGCACCCGGGAACGCTTCGTGCATTGAGAGATATTGCTGATGGGGAGGAGGTCACAATCATGTACAACAATCGGAACCTGAGGTTTAGGTGTCGATGCGAGGAATGTACTAGAAGGAGTCAGTCAAGACTTAGGGATCGCTTGCGAAGTAGCGAGGGGAGCGGAGGTGTTGTCTCGCTATTCGCGGGAAGGTCAAGGGGCAGGAGAAGGCGAAGCTCCACGGAGGGATCTTCAACAATCAGTGAGACTCCAGCTAGCAGTGAGGCGAGAACCAGAAACCAGCAAACACAAGACGAACAGTCAGACGGGGAAAATGTTGAAGGCCAACAACAGCAAGGCAGCAATCTAGAAGAGGAGGAAAGACCAGAGACTGTACGGGCCTCTGTTTGGCGTTTCTTTGGCTGGGGGAATTGAGTCGTCTCTTCGGATAAAAGTGTCTTGTCTCGGTAACTGAGGAGCACGAAGTCAAGTCAAGGAGGCAGGGAGCGAAACGACGACCAATGGCCGACGGAATCCATTTTTACTTGCACTAGAAGCGGCCGAAGTTTGGCGAAGCGCATGGGGGAGCCTACAAGATTCATGTAGAATAACACAACAAGCGAAGAAAAAAAAAACAAGCGGCTCGGAATAAACTTGCTGTATTCCTTGGTTCCTGATATCGATAGAACTCCCTTGTCAACGAAGAAATTTCCATTCGCCCAGACCGCCCCTGATCATGCATATGACGTGGAAGTGCATATAATTCCTTTGGCTGACGCCGTCACTAAACCCTGACATTTTTTAACTTTCATTATCCACCCGACACACCATTTATTTGAGAGGAATGAAACGCGAAGAGTGGGTGGCACCGATACCGGGACGACCGTGCTTGACAGGCTTGCTATAGAAGGGGTTAGAGAAATTGTCACGATTTCGAGGGAGGCTAGCACTGCGTGGCCAAGAGAAAGGCTCCCAACGGCAAGACGCCGAGGGGTGGTTATCAACGTACTAAGAGATGGAGAACTCTCCGAGGTAGTGGCCAACCATCTCAGGCTTGATCTCGACCTGGTTGAATTCCTTGCCAGAGTAGATGCCGATGACGCTGCCAATCATCTCGGGGACGATAATCATATCACGGAGGTGGGTCTTGACGAGGTCGGGCTTCTCGTTGGGCTTGGCCTCCTGCTTGGCCTTCCTGAGCTTCTTGATCAGGCCCATAGGCTTGCGCTTGAGACCGCGGTTGATTCGACGCCGAGCGCGGGCGTGGACGAGCTTGCGGAGGTCATCGGAAGAGAGGTCGAGGAGACTGGAAATTGGAGGGAGGAAAGAGTTAGCCTAGAGCCCTCACGTATTTGAATCCACCGCGAGGACACAAAGAAGAACGAAAAAAATGTCGACACATCTGAAGATTCCTTCGTCCGTGGTATACAGTGTCGGATTTGATCAGACGAGTGAATCTGGTAAAAATGAAGGTACATACGGCTCGAGTTCGACTCCCCTGTAGGAGAACTTGCGGAACTGTCTTCTCTTCTTGATCTCGGCAGCCTCCTCAGCGTTCTATATTCGAAGCACAAATGTCAGTTCATCATCTCGTCAATACGCAGGACAGATCCTCGCCCGTTCTCGAAGGCATTTTTCTTTTTCGTCATGTCGAGTCGAGGGGAGCCAGGTATTGTAATCGCGGGCAAGCTGGGCAGGAGAATGAGAAACGTACGTATTCGTCGTCAGCCATGTTTGCGGTTGTTGAGAAGACCAATTCGCTATTCGATGTGACTTGTCGAAGAGCGAACCTGGAGGCAGTTGTCGATCGTGTTGGTTGGTAGTCGCTGGGGAGTATGTGATGGAAATAAAGTACAACCAGCACCTTGATAATGAGAGGGGCTCTCAAAATTTTGCCGTAGGGTTTGAGTGCCCTCCACATTGGAGAGGGCCAGGGATGCAGCCATCACGTGAATGTGATTAGTCATTATCCACGAACCTGCAATCCATTGCACTTTCCACATTGTCCTGTTCTTCCAAATTGCGCGAACCCAGCCTAAATTTCCGAAGATAATCCGGAACCATCAATCAACTCCATTCATCAACTTGTTGGAGCATGAGGTTTACTTCGTCGGACGAAATGATCGATGCGTTCCTGCCAAGCAGTTTCACGAACCTCCAATTGTAGGCGAAATGTTCATACTCTCGCGCAAAATTTGGCATCGGGATGTGCTTAAAGTGCATCAAAGAATCCCGAATCAACCATTTAGCTCCTCGCGATTTCCAACTTCGAGGATGAGAACAGCTGGACTACAGAGGCGATGCCAGCTTGACAATTTCATACCAAGGCTGTTGTTGTCTAGAGCCCGGATCTGGTGTGTTTTCTTCATGTTTGGGGTTCATTTGTTGCCATTTTCATGATCTCGTCATATTTGTTTTGGCCCATCTGCCCTCGAGTTTCCCACGGTTCTCCCCCCACTGTTCAGACTCCATAGTTCGATTGAAAATCACTTGGCTCGCGGTTGTTGCGTGCCGACCATGTTGCTCTGTCACAAGGTTGTATTGGGGCTTTGCTTCGTGCTCTGGGCATCCTTGGCGTTGTTCCGAAGTACGACTGAACGCCTCTTGGCCTTTTCTCCCCTCATTCCTTTCCGCACTTTCGACTTCTTGTCTGCCCTTCATCTTCGCTTGTCATGAGACGGTCAATCGTGCTGGACGCTGGGCGCTGGGCGATATGCGCAATTTGTATCAGGTGCCACGTCGCAGAGGTGTACTGCTTCCCTAGAACCATGCAAGAGCCCATTCCTCCAGACCACTCTGGAGCTATGGTCACGGTGAAGATGTGCCCCTCGGCGCTAGACTGTGGTTGGCCGTGTGGATCTAGCTTTCCGACCACCTCATGCAGGCGCGTCGTAGCGGTATGTCTCGTCTACGAAGTACACTGCAACGTACGTAAGTCTTCTTCTTCTACACTAACACTAGAGGCGACGACGACCGTCCATTCCATGCAATTGACAGACGGTTTTCTTTTCGTGGCATCTCCGGCTCGGCACGCTTGATTTTTCTCGACCTGGTTCTCATCGGCAAGGCCAAGGCCGGAGGATTAGCACAATGTGGATAGGTCTGTTCAAGCAAGTGTTCTTGGCGTCCGGTTCGTTGACCAAAAGTCATTGATCAACGACTGGGGTCACTCGCCCGATATCATTTGCCAAGTCCCCAGGAGAATCAAAGGGACCACAAGCTCCCAGTGGAGTGGAATGCCCAGATTGTCACCACTCGGCCTTTTTTTTTCTCTCTTTCTTTTTTCTTGGGAGGAGAATCACCAAAGCGAGTACCAAGGCTCTCCCATGTTTGCCCAGATTCAATTTCTCTACGAACATCTTCTCCCGTCTATTTACAGCAGCTGGGGCCGCCTCTGTCTTCTTACTCTCCCCCTGTCTCTCCCCCTCCTCGCCTCTCATCATTTTGCTCCATCGAGTCGCGTAAGATGTCAGAATTTCAACAGCTTTAGCCCCTGTGCTTCCCATCCCATCCATGCTTCCTAGCTTCGTCAATGCCTCAAGAAATCGATGACTATTGGTAACTGTGGGACATTAGACCCTGACCCTGGACTTTGATATCTATTTTTTGTGCATATGGATTTGGCATTTGAGAAACACCAGTCCGAGGAATAAGTCTTGCAAGAGACAAGCCCAGAAAATCTATCAATCATCATCAC